>PVJC01001671.1:0-89819 GCA_004026665.1 Murina feae | reverse complement strand
CGGCCTTCTAACTACTAACGAAGCCTCTGCTTCACCTCGCAGCGTCTATAATGAAACAATTGTTACTGTTACTGGTTAGGCCGGAGCTGCTCTCTCCTTCAGCTCTGGAGGATTCTATGATTGTTACAATGTTTCAAAAAGCTGTGTTTCGCTAGAGGCAGTTTAATTGGAGCTGAGCTGAAGGGCTCAGCTTCACTTTTGCTGCTGCCGCAATGGAAAGGGCTGTTTACTCAGGTCCATGAGTGGCGGCCGCCATGTTGGCCGGGCTAATTTGCATACAGCCGCTCTGATTGGCTGGTGGGCGTGGCTTACCCTGTCTCGGAGAAACGGTTAATTTTAATATTTCGCTTTTATTAGTTTAGATAATGTAGTCCATTGTATGGTGGACCACAGTTTGTTTATCCATTCTGCAGTTGATGAACATTTGGTTTGTTTCCACTTTGGAAACAAAGCTGGAAAAGGCTACAATAAACATTCACGAACATGTCTTTTTAAGACAAGTTCTCATATTCTGGATGAATACATAGCAGTGGGTTTGCTAGATCACAAGGTCTGTGTTTCTTTTTATTAATGATTTCTTTCATTATGTGTTCGTAAAATGATTTGGCTCTCTGTTATAGAAACTGTTCATACCAGCAGCATCACTGTTTCTGACCTTGAGAGCCAAGTGTCTCAGATGGAGAAAACTCTGTCCTTTGGCAGCTTGGAGCCTAACCTCGCAGGAGAAATGATAATTCAAGTCAGCAAACTCCTCCATTCCCCACCCGCCTTGCTGGCCCCTCTGGCCCAAAGGTATGACTTAGCAAACTGACCCTATAGTGATAGCAATGCTGCTTACATGATTAATTACAGCCAAGTATTTTTCTCCCACTATGAGTTTCATAATGACTTGTTAAGTTGCTACTCTGTATTCTTTCTGCTTAGACTGGGGAAAACGAAGTGGGAGTGTTGAATTTGAACTGCCATTTATCTTTACAGATTGCTAAAAGTAGTGGATGACATTGGTTTACAGCTGAATTTTTCAACCAAGACCATAAGTCTAACATCCCCTTCTTTGGCTCTGGCCGTGATCAGAGTGAATTCCAGTAATTTCAACATGACTACCTTTGCTGCTCAAGACCCTACAAATCTTCAGGTATATCCTAATTTAATGTGGAAACCGACTTTTCTTATCTATGACTTATCATATAATATATCATGATATATGAGAGTCATATATGTATGAGTATATGAATGAAGCAATTACTGCTTATAGTCAGGGATGATATTAAAAATATTTAACATCTAGCCCTGACCAGTTTGGCTCAGTGGATAGAGCGTCGGCCTTTGGACTCAAGGGTCCCGGGTTCAATTCCGGTCAAGGGCATGTACCTTGGTTGTGGGCACATGCCCAGTGGGGAGTGTGCAGGAGGCAGCTGATCGATGTTTCTCTCTCATCGATGTTTCTGACTCTCTATTCCTCTCTGTAAAAAAATCAATAAAATATATTTTAAAAAAAATATTTAACATCTAGAACAATGAGTCACCACAGAATAAAAAAAGGACATTGCCTAGCTAGTGTGGCTCAGTGGTTGAGCATCGACCCATGAGCCAAGAGGTTACGGGTTCAATTCCTAATCAGGGCACATGCCGGGTTTCTGGCTTGATCCCCAGTAGGGGGTGTGCAGGAGGCAGTGGATCCATGTTTCTCTCTCACTGATGTTTTTCTTTATCCCTCTCCCTTCCTCTGTCTCTAAAATCAATTAAAAAAATCTCCCCTCCGGGGAGCATGACCATGTCTTTCCCTTTCCCTTCCCTTCCTCTCTCCCCAGGCACCATTAGCTTCCTCACTCCCAAGCTCCAAAGACCCTTCCTTTACCTCCATAACTCATTTCCTAAGACCATTTCTTACAGGAATTACTTCTTCTACCTCTGTGATTTTCCCAATAAATGTTCTATTATGGTTTGAAAAAAAAATAAAATCAATAAAAACATAATAAAAACAAGGGCCTTGGTTTTGGCTGGTCTCGGAGGTCATTGTTGCACCTAGATTTAACTCTTTAGCAGTTGTATTGTGGAGGTTGGGGTGGGGTGTGTTGCGGGAAGTGTCCAGTGGAGGGTTCTGATAGTTGGGAGAGAGCAGAGGCATCAGCTACTTATCAACCGATTCCAATATTTTAACAAGTGTTATGACTACACTGGTGTGAATAGTGGTACTGAATAGCAATCTTGCTTCTAATTGTTTTCTATCCACCTATTAGAGGGATTATGGGCTGGAAACACCCACATAAAACCAAGTCCTGCCTATTAATTTAATTTTATAGTCATCCTCTTACAAGTTGAGTACATGTGGTTCTATGAAGACTTTGCCCTAACAAGTCACCAAGTTGGTATGTTGCTGCTGTGGTCTCCTTGGGGTCTAAGTTATCCTGCAACCCCCCCCCAACTTTATTGCAATATAATTGACATAATATCCTATACTTTCTGACTGTTTCTGTGGATATTTAAAATGTTTTCTTTCTTGCTTCAAGGCCTCCTCTCCCTATTACACGTCCTCTCTAATTTTTGCAGCAGAGAAATAAGAACAATTATACATAGAGACACCACACATAAATGCCGCTACATGATTCTTCATCCTGATTAGTTGTTGTGTTTTCTAACTCCTTATTATACCAATCCCAGACATTTTTATTATCTTTCACTTGATTTTCAGGTTTCTCTGGAAACTGAGGCTCCTGAGAATAGCATTGGCATTATTTCTCTACCCTCGTCGCTGATGAGCAATTTACCAGCTAATGATGTAGAGCTAGCTTCCAGGGTTCAGTTCAACTTTTTTGAAACACCTGCCCTGTTTCAGGTAAAGTTGCCACGAACTGGTTTTGGGTTAAGTTTTATTTGGGAATAGGAACTTATACTTCTTTTAATCCTCACATATCTTAAGTCTGGTATAAGTAAAAAGAATTGCTGAAAAGCTGCAATTTATTTTTAAATAGCACCTAAGGGTGCTAGTGATGATACATAACAATAACTGATACTTATGTTTACCAATGCTGAGCACTATCCTAGTTCTTAGAGATGTTAACTCTAATACTCTCAACAACTCTGTGAGGAAGCAACTATTAAACTATATATTATCCCCATTTTCTAGATGAGGACATGGATGCACAGAAAGGTGAAGTAACTTGCTCAAGGACATACAGCTTAAATGGCTTAATGCTGGGCTCCCTTTGGCAGCACATATATTAACTGGCTTAATGTTATGTTCCCTTTAATATTCATGAAGGCCCTATTGGGTCAATCTGTGAAACTTGGTATTTAGAGCACTGTAGAATACAACAAGCTCTGCTTCTAATTATGGTTCTTGGGAAAGTCACTTTCTGACCTGGGTTGTAAAATAAACATATGCACTAAATAGTCCTTCAGGTCCGTTCAAGCTCTAAAACTCTCTGCTAACATTTCGTTTTCCCTTGCCATCCTATTGATTCTTTTGTGTGCTAGGACCCTTCTCTGGAGAACCTCTCTCTGATCAGCTATGTCATCTCATCAAGTGTTGCGAACCTGACTGTCAAGAACTTGACAAGAAACGTGACAGTTACATTAAAGCACATCTACCAAAGCCAGGTGGGAGAGTCCTGTCTGGGCTGTTCACTGACCAGAAACACCTTGTGCAAACTATACCTGGAAGACTTGGCCTGGAAAAAGGCGATCCAGCAGGACCTAAAAACTCAGGGCAGTGTGTAAGACTAGAATCACTTAGTCACTCCATTGGGTTTTAGCATGCCTCATAACTGACCACCTAATCTCTAAAAGGAATAATGCAAAAGCAAGCTCGTACCAACTGCCAAATTTCAGTGCATTTCAATCTGTGGCTGCAGGTCTGATTTTCACCTCCAAAGAGAAAACAACACAGTTCAGTCCACACTGAGCATCATTTATGATCTCGCTACTCAAAGTGGAGTCTGGAGACTCTTTCGGATCCACTCCAGACCCACTGAATCAGAATGTGCATTTTAACAGTGCCTCGAGGTGATTCTTAGGCACAGTTGCTGAGTTTAAGAAGTGCTGACCTATATAAGGCTCCCTAGTTGCTCCTAGGGACCAGTGTAAAATAGGAAATTTCTAAAAATTAAGAATGAGATTCTGAAATTTAAAAAAAAAATCAGTTATTTTTCCAATTGCTTTTCTTTTCCAGTACAATAAATTAATTATTTGTGATGTATCTTTCTACTGCAGGATGACTTAACAGTAAGATGCGTATTTTGGGACTTGAGCAGAAATGGTAGGTTCCAGTCAGACATTTTTCAAAGTCTTGAGTGGGTGGGGGGAGGGGGTATAAGGGAGAAAGGACAGTCATTAGTGCTATGGCCTTGCTGACGAACAAATACTCTTCGCAATGCCAACAGGTGGCAGAGGAGGCTGGTCATCCAATGGCTGCTCCGTCAAAGACAGGAGGCTGAATGAAACCATCTGTAGCTGCAGCCACCTCACGAGCTTTGGCGTCCTACTGGTAATATCCCCAATATACCTGGCCTTAGATTCTGGGTCTGAGGGGTAGCTGGGCATCATACCATAATGTCTAATCTGCTAGATGACTTTGATAAATCAGCAGATATGATATTGTGGCAAAGTTATTGACCAATGAAAATTACTCTTCTAATAAGCAAGTGTACTTGAAGGAAAATACTTGATCATGGAAGTATTTTTTCCCATTCTATTTTTACATTTAAATTTTACTCATTTAAATAGCTAGGAGGACTAGGCAATTCAGATTAAAGTGGGTAATAAAACTGTTTAGTTTGCAATGCACTTTAAATTTTTATAAAACACATTAATATAAATTATCTTATTCAAATCTCCCCAACAGTCCTGCAAGATAGGTAGAATGGGGCATTGCTATTGTCATTTTAATGAAGTCAGAATTAAGACTCATTTGTTAGGTAATTGTCCACAGTCATAGAACTAAGAAATATAAGGCCTAGAAGCCAAATTCAAGTCTCTAGATTCCTAGCCCAGTGCTTCTCTAGTGTACCATAAGGCACTGATCAAGCACATGGGCTTTGGAGTCAGCCAGGCCTGAATTTGGTTCCTGGTTCCTCCACTTCGTAGCTGTGTGACCTTGGACAATTTACTTAATCTCTCTGGGCCTCAATTTCATTATCTTTACTTAACGATAATAATTGTGGCTACCTTGCCAGTTATTGAATGAACTATGGATGGACACTTAGAACACTCAATCAATGTAAGTTATTACTTTTATTTACTTTAAAATATTTGGTCTTGAAAACAATATTTTATTTTCTAGGACCTATCTCGAACATCCTTGCCAGCGGCTCAAATGATGGCTCTGACGTTTATCACATATATTGGTTGTGGGCTTTCATCAATTTTTCTGTCAGTTACTCTTATAACCTACATAGCCTTTGAGTGAGTATCCATAACTGGAAACTTGGATGATATGATACAGTGCTCACCTCCATTGCCAAAATATATTAATTAAATGCACTCCTCAGCCTACCTTATCCTGTACAACCATCTAGTAGAGTCACCTATATGTAAAACTTCACGATTCTTTTTATACGCTTGATTCCTTCCGTTAGTCTATACACTCTCTGAAGATAGGGGTTGTGCCTTAATCCTATTTGTACTCTAATATGTTGCCTGGTACTTAGCTGACATTAAGTGTGAAATGAAAGATGGATGAAGACCCAGAAACCAAATAGCTTAAATCTGAAAGAGACTATAGATTCATGTATGGAATAAGAACTATGTTTAATATAATATGTTTCTAAATTATACCTAGCAAACACAAAAGATTAATATATTAACACATGTTGGCTGAAGAAGAATAAAGAATGTGAAGCTTCACTGAAAAATATAGATACTTGATAAGTGTGGCTTTGTAGGTCAAAGCAAGAATGGCATTCCAAGTAATAGCATATCTTTCTCAGCTTACAGAGGGTCCCTTTGGTCACTTGGGGGGGGGGGAGAATGCTAACAAATTCTGTTAGAAAAGAAGAAAATATGTATTTTTATTATATTAAATAAAACAATATGTAAGTTCTGAAATGTAGATTTTGGACCCTGATCAAGAAATGCACAAATTTACTTTAAATGCCAAACTTAGGGTCCAGCTGTGAATACAGATCTTTTAGTGGACCTTTGAAAATATTATTAATGAGACTAAATTACCATCCTTAAGGCCAACCATTACTCAGAATGATTTCACCAGATCTAATTTCACACATGTAAATATGCACATGTCATCAATTAGCTGTAGTTTCCTATGCCTGTTTCATTTAGGTATAGTATAAACTCTTCTTTCCATGATCTCATTTTCACTAATAACATAAGGGAAATCTGGCTATGTTTTAAAGATCTGAATATAGGAACCTATTGTATGAGAAGCAGTAGCAATGCTTCTAGAAGTAGTATGGGAGAAATGGGGGTGTTGCTCAGTAGATTTCACTACAAACTATTTAAAAGGATGGGTCAACAGTCAGCGTGTAAAAGGTTCCATAGAAGTACAAACACAAATTTTCCATATGGTTCCACCAATGATTCTGTTTAGACATTTCCTTTGTTGTTGGTTTTAATGCCTACAGAAATACTCAAAGAGAGGAAATTTACTCACATGCAATAGTCCCCCCTTATCTACGGTTTTGCTCTCTGCAGTTTTCAGTTACCCATGGTCAACTCCAGTCCAAAATTATTAAATGGAAAATTACAGAAATAAACAATTCATAAATTTTAAGTTGCTCTGTGTTCTGAGTGAGTAACATGATGAAATATCACACCATACTCCTCCATCCTGCCCAGGAAATGAATCATCCCTTTGTCTGGTATATCCACATTGTATACACTACCCACCCATTAGTCATTTAGTAGCCGTCTTGGTTATCACAGTGCTTGTGTTCAAGTAACACCTATTTTACTTAATAATGGCTTCAAAGCATAAGAGTAGTGATGTTGGAAATTCAGATATGTGAAAGAGAAGCTATAAAGCGCTTCCTTTAAGTGAAAAGATAAAAGTTTTCGACTTAATAAGTCAGGAAAAAATGTATGCTGAGGTTGCTAAGATCTACAGTAAGAATGAATCTTCTATCTGTGAAATTATGAAGAAGGAAAAGCAATTTGTGCTAGTTTTGCTGTCATACCTCAAATTATAAACAGTATAGCCACAAGTACATGATAAGTGCTTAGTTAAGATGCAAAAGGCATTAAATTTGTGAGTGGAAGACATGAACAGAAAACGTGTTCTGATTGATGGCAATATGTTGCACCAGAAAGCATTGAACCTACTGTATGAAGACTTCAGCGAGAGATCTCCTGAAACAAGTGACACCAAGCCAAGTAAGGGATGGTTAACAGATCCAGGAATAGGTTTGAACTGAAAAATATAGAAAGTCACATGACTTTTATTACTATATTGTCATAATGGTTCCATTTTATTATTAGTTGTCTTTTAATCTCTTACTATGCCTAACTTATAAATTTAACTTTATCATAGGTATGTATTTATAGCAAAAACATCCTATATAATAAAAGACTAATATGCAAATCAACTGAACAGCACAACTACTGGTAGAATAACCAGTTGCTATGATGCACATTGACCACCAGGGGGCAGATGCTCAATGCAGGGGCAGCAGCAGCAGAGGGTGGGGTTGGTGAGTGGGTGACACCAGGCCAACCAATTCGGGTGTCAGTAGCCCCCCCACCATTTGCCCCACCGAGAGCCCTGCAAAACGGCCCTGCTTGCCGGCCAGGTCTAGGTACCCTACCCATGCATGAATTTCATGCACTAGGCCTCTAGTAGTATACATAAGGTTTGGCACTATCCACAGCTTCAGGCATCCACTAGAGGTCTTAGAACGTGTATTCCTGTTAGGTAAGGAGGGACTACTATAGGGGTTTACTAAAAATCAAAATTAAATTACTTAAAACTCAGATATAGACGCACAAGGAGAATGTGATGCTAATTCTTTTATTGTCCTTTCCTTTTAGAAAGATCCGGAGGGATTACCCATCTAAAATTCTTATCCAGCTTTGTGCAGCTCTGCTCCTGCTGAACCTGGTTTTCCTCTTGGACTCATGGGTTGCTCTGTATGACACACGAGGCCTCTGCATCTCGGCAGCTGTATTTTTGCATTATTTTCTCTTGGTTTCATTTACATGGATGGGCCTAGAAGCATTCCATATGTATCTGGCCCTTGTCAAAGTGTTTAATACTTACATCCGAAAGTACATCCTTAAATTCTGCATCATCGGTTGGGGTATGTATCATTTGCTTACACATTGCCTTGGCTTTCTCTGCTTCATCTTCAGTGTTGTAATTTTTAATCACATAGAGACTGATGAAACAGGTCATACTTGGCAGGCAAAGAACAACCTTGTCAAGTCTCTTTCTAGAATGCCTGTATATTTCCCCTAGATTGTTTATGAACACAAAACTCTTAGGAGGGCTTCCAGTCAAGATGATGGAGTAGGTAAATGCAGCACTCACCTCCTCCATGACATCAAAATTGCAACTAAACTACAGAATAGCCATCATTGAGAACCACTTGAAGTCTAGCTGAACAGAAGTCCTATAACTAAGGATATAAAGAAGCCACATCAAGACTGGTAGAAGGGGCAGAGATGTGGAACAAGATGGTTCCTCTAGTATAGGGGCAGTAACTCGCTTTTAAGGCACTAGGGACATAAGAGAGGTACTGACTTCTGGCTTCAGGGTGAGGCCTGGAGGAGCAACTTTCCCCCAGACAGAAGTACTGGCAAAAGCCATTGTTCCCTTTCAGAGGTGGGCACCATATCTGAGTCTCCATCGACCTGGCTAACACTGTTCACCCTGACAGGGTAATTTCCTGAGACCCTGTCCCACCCAACTTGTGGGCTCACCCAAGCCACTTACAGTGGCTTTTCCATATAAAGGCCTGTCTTGACTCATGCTGCAGACTTTTCTAAAACCTCTCAAAGGTTCACAAACCTCTAACAAGTGGCATCTGGCCTTGGCATGCCCCATACCCCTTGCACTAGTGGCAGCCTGGCCTCTGGTTCTCAGTTTTGCCTCTCTCAGGCACCTCCAAGTCCAGTACAAGTGACAACCTTCTGCAGATCACTTTGTAGCTCATGTTGGGTGGCACTAGCCAGAGCACAGGCAGTGCGTAACCTTGGCCTACACTTCTGGAAAGGCCCCAGAGCCAACACATCCAGTGGACAGCTTCAGACCATGCCAGAGCACCACCCAACCACCTCCATGAGCAACACACTCAAGGGGGTGAACTAAAGCAAGTCCTGCTTTATGGCGTGAGCTCCTGCACAGTAGCTCCTCCACTGTGGTTGCAGCCAGACCTCACCGATTGGTCTGGGGGTTAACTCCTCCAGTTGAGGTGCTAATAGCAATCAATGCTCAACTACAACAGGAGGGTGCACACAGCCCCCACATGGGGTACACCTGGAGTACCCAGCTAGGGTAACTAGGGAGGCTGTACCACTGTGCCCCACAGGACATCTACTACATAAGGCCACCTTACCAAGACTGGGAAATGTAGCAGCTCTACCGAATACATAGAAACACAGGGAGGCAGCCAAAATGAGGAGACAAAGAAACATGTCCCAAATGAAAAAACTGGGCAAAACTCCAGAAAAATAACTAAACACAATGGAGACAAGCAATCTATCAGGTGCACAGTTCAAAACACTGGTTATAAGAATGCTCAATGAACTTAGAGGGAGAATAGATCAACTCAGTGAGAATTTCAACAAAGAAATAGGAAATATAAAAATGGAGATAGAAACATGAAAAAGGACCAGTCAGAAATGAAGAATACAATAATTGAAATGAAGAATACACTAGAAGGAATCAACAGTAGATTAGATGAAGCAGAGGATCTAATCAGCAATTTGAAAGGTAAGGTAGCAGAAAACACCCAATTAGAACAGCAAAAAGAAAAAGAATCCCCCACCCCCAAGTGAGGATAGTTTAAAGGACCGCTGGGACAACAGCAAGCATACCAACATTCACATCATGTGTGTGCCAGAAGAAGAGTGAGAGAAAGGAATTTAAAACTTATTTGGAAAAAATAATGAAAGAAATCTTCCCTAACTTGGCAAAGGAGATAGATACACAAATCCAGGAAGTTCAGAAAGTCCCAAGCAAGATGAATCCAAAGAGGCCCAAACCAAGACACATCATAATTAAAATGCCAAAGGCTAAAGACAAAGAGAGAACCTTAAAAGCAGCAAGAAAAAGCAGTTAATTACCTACAAGGGAGCTCCCAGAAGACTGTCAGCTAATTTCTCAAAAGAAAGTTTGTAGGCCATAAGAGATTGGCAAGAATTATTCAAAGTGATGAAAATCAAGGACCTACAACCAACATTACTCTACCCAACAAAGCTATCATTTAGAATTCAAGAACAGATGAAAAGCTTCCCAGATAAGAAAAAGCTAAAGGAGTTCATCACCACCAAACCAGTATTACAAGAAATGTTAAAGGATCTTCTTTAAGAAGAAGAAAAAAGGAACAAAATATCAATAAAATAGCAATAAATACATTTCTATCAATAATTTAAATGCAAATGGATTAAATGTTCCAATAAAAAGACACAGAGAGGCTGAGTGGATAAGAAAACAAGACCCATTCATATGCTGTCTACAAGAGACTCATTTCATATTGAAAGACATACACAGACAGAAAGTAAAAAGATGTAAAAAGATATTTCATTAAAATGAAATGAAAAAAAAACTGGGGTAGCAATACTTGTATCAGACAAAATAGACTTTAAAACAAAGACTATAGCCCTAGCCAGTGTGGCTCAGTTGGTTGGAGCATCATCCTGTACACTAGAAGGTTGAGGGTTTTATTCCTGGTCAGGGCACATACCTAGGTTGCAGGCTTATTCCCCAGTCAAGGTGTGTATGGGAGGCAACCGATCAATATACATATTGATGATTCTCTCTCCCTCCCTCCCTCTTTCTCTCTCCCTCTTTCTCTCTTCCCCTTCCTCCCACTCTAAAAACATAATAAAACAAAGGCTATAACAAGAGACAAAGAAGGACCCAGCAATTCTATTTCTGGGTATTTATCCAAAGAAACCCAAAACCCTAATTTTAAAAGACATATGCATCCCTATGTTCACTGCAGCATCATTTACAATAGCCAAGATATGGAACAACCTAAGTGCCCATCAATAGACAAGTGGATAAAGAAGATGTAGTATATATACACAATGGAATATTACTTAGCCATAAAAAGGAATGAAATCTTGCCATTTGCTTGGTATTGTGCTGAGTGAAATAAGTCAGACAGAGAAAGAAAAATATCATATGATTTCACTTATATTCAGAGTCTAAAGAACAAAACAAACAAAACAGAAACAGTCTCATAGATATAAAGAACATTTTGATAGGTGCCAGAGGGGAGAAGTTTGGAGGGGGGCTGGGTATAAAAGGTGAAGGGATTAAGCAGTACAAATTGGTAGTTACAAAATAATCAAGGGGATATTAGTCAAAGTATAGCATAGGGAATCAATCAATCATCTTATATAATAAAAGAATAATATGCAAATTGAACCTAATGGTGGAATGACCAGGACAACTGCTCAACCAGTCACTATGAGGTGCACTGACCACCTCTCAGTCCCTTTCCCTGGCTGGCAGGCTCTCATCGCCCAATGGCAAATGGGGAACCGAGGGAGGGTGGGTGGCAAGGACATGGGTGGCTCCAGGCCAAGGCCCCCCCACCCTGCTGTTCACCCCCCACACAGAGGGTAACCCATGATGGGGACAAGGCCAGTGAGCAGGCAGGGTGGGGGGCCTTTGCCAGACCTCTCAGACCCTCCCCCTAGCCAGAAGGCTCTGATCACCCTATGGCAAATGGGGACCCAGGGGTGGGTGGTAGTGGGGGGCAGCGCTGGCTGCAAGTAGCTGGAGAAGATGGCCCTGATCGCAGGCCAGGCGTAGGGACCACACCTGCACATGAATTTCGTGCACTGGGCCTCTGGTATTGTAATAACTATGTATGGTACCAGATGGGTACTAGATTTATTAAGGTGATCATTTCAAGTTATATAAATGTCTAATCACTGGGTTGTACTATAATATTGTACATCAACAGTAATTGAAAAAAAATTACAAAAACCTCTTTGAGGTTAGAGCTATGAATTCTCTTTGTATTTCCAGCAACTAGCATTGGAATTGGCATACAGAAGGTGCTCAATAAATTGAAAAATTTAGCTTGGTAAAAATGAGGCCAACCTCTCAGTCCCTAAGCTCCCAGTTAGCCTCACTCTGTTCTGTACCTTCCAGATATCACACACATGTATGATGGAATGCTAAGAAGGGCAGAGAGAATATACAGATAAAACTTAATGTAACGCCATTGCCACACTGGCACAATATTTCAGATCATGACACCTATTGATGGTGGGTCACAAAGTCTTAGACACCCCAAAGATCTTGAAGTTTTCTTCATTCAATTATCCATCAAATGTAGAAGCCTCCTCAATTTGACTTAACCTTGATTAAAAAGAATACTCTAACCTCTGCTTGAACACTTCTATTATTGGGGGAGCTTATAACCTTTGTTACAAAACAAAATTCAACTGAGTAAATTTTAAAGATCTTAGTGTGTATATGTGTGTGTGTGTGTGTGTGTGTGTGTGTTTGTGTGTGGTGCTTTTTTTTCAATGATTCACGAATTGAGCAGCATCCAATCTAGAAGATTGACTGGAGCTCCAAGGAACTTTCCAAAATAAAAGATTTTTATATGCAGAAGGAAGCAAGAACAAAGATTTTATACTAGATAAAAAAGCATGTTCAATTCTGCAAGGTCACTTTCCTTTAGGGGATGGGAGGGGTTTATCAGTCCTATTACCTAACTAGTTCTGATAAGGCAATTCCTGATTGATTGGTGTACTAGTAAGATTCCATTTCTAGGATAGTGGAAACTGCAATTAAGACTCTGTTTAGTGACATGGGGCTTAGCATAAGTGACTCCATTTGGGGCCTGTGACTTGTTGTTAATACTTTTCGAGAAAGCCAGTAACAATTTTCTAAAGCTCTACAGTTCTATTTTCCCATTAAGTTCATTTGGTTCTCTGTTGGCATTTACCCAGTGGTCTTGGTTTTACTCTATCAGGCAAAAAAAAACCACAAAATAAAAATAAGCTGACATCTCTTCTACCAAAAAGTCCTTTAGATAATCTACAAGTAATATATAACATTATATACAATGCCCCATTTTTCAATGTATTTTCACAAAAGTAACTCCATGAAAGGCAAGTTAGTGAGGTTAGCAAGGCAGTTATTGTTAACTTCAAGCAAAGAAACTGACTCAAAGTGATGACATGATTTACCACAATTCACACATCTCAAGACCAGCTGAGTCTGGCTTTCTGATTTCTATGCATATCCCTTCCTCTGTGTTATATATTCTATACCTCCCAAACTCCCTCCCCCCTTCCTCAGGCTAATTATTCCTTCAAATATTCCCTACACAACAGTATTTCAGACTCTTTACCACCTTCGTCAACCCACCTGTCATTATATCTTTGTGAAGAATAAGAGAACACCTTTCCAGAAAGATGTCACTTTTTCCCAGAAAAATGAGCCACTGCTTCTGACATCGGCACAAATTCTGTCAAATTCTTTCTTCTTTGTAGAATCCTAAAAGGTCAGATTCCATTGTTAAGGACTAGCCCCATACTCCCTGAATCTTATTTTTAGGAAAGTGTCTCACTTTGGAAGTCATATGTCAGTATATCCAGAAGGTACAAATATAAAAGTTAAATGAAATATTACGTTAGGTTGTACGTGGAACCCCAACCTGTCTGTGAAAATGAATTGTTTTTTATATCCCAGAGCTTTAGATTAGATATTAGGCTGGTCTGTATGAGGTGTCTGCATGCGCTCAGGTGGAGGGTGATGGGGTATAGGAGAGTAGGACGACTCCTTCCCAGCCAAAAGCCAATTTAAGCTGGGAGTAACCTTCTCATTAGCATCCTCTTAATGGAAGTGCCTTCTGGCTCTTCAGAAACCCAGCATATTGACAGTCATTACCCCCAAACTGACCAGGTTAGGCTCCTCAATCTATCAATGGGTTCCAGATAATCAGTCAAGGACTTTTGAGTTCATAATGAAAGATTTGCCAGGAGTTCCTGGTATTCCTAATAAGTTGACTATAACTCACATTTTGCATGTGTTTTGGAATCTACTTTGCCTCCCATGTGAAACTTAAAATTACATTCCAGGCATGTGTAAGATAAGAGTAATACTAGCCACTATAGTGGACAAACCCTGAAATTTCAGGAGAATATAATTTCTCACACATGCACAGTACAGTTAGCAGAATCAGTTAACTTGTTTTGCAGTTATTCAGGATCCAGGCCTCTGGAGACTCTGCTCTGTCTTAAGACAGGACTTCCAATATTGCCCTGAATTTGGGAGAAGAGAATGGAAGGTGTCACAGGAGCCTTTTATGCAACAGGCCTTTTATGAAACAGATCACTTTTGTCCATATTTCATAAGCCAGGACTTAGTCATGTGGTCACATACACCTAGCTGCAAGGGAGGCTGGGAGATGTCTAGCTATGTGCCAAGGAGGAAGAGAAACTGGATTTGGTGAACAGTTCACCAGTCCCTTTTGCCAGATGAAAATAGACTGTGATCTCCATTCTTTCTTCTCACCACCTTTGGTTATTAGAACTATGTGTGACCAATGTTTCCCATTTTCCAGGAGTACCAGCCATGATTGTGACTATTGTCCTGACTATATCCCCAGATAACTATGGGCTTGGATCCTATGGGAAATTTCCTAGTGGCTCATCTGATGACTTGTGAGTACAAAGCCCCTAAGGGAATATTTAGTGAAGTGGAAAACAGAATTCCCCAAGAAAGTGGAGGATCTAATCATCATATTGACTCCAGCTCTCATGCTAATAGAATCCAGTAATATTTATAGAACCTTTGCAGATTATCTAATCTAATAAAAGAGTAATATGCAAACTGACCCTCACTCCATTATGCCCACAAGCCACACCCACCAACCAATCAGGAGAAAATATGCAAATTAACTCAACCAATATGGCAGCAGCCACGGAGCTGGAGTTGCCCTGGGCAATGGAGGAATCCAGGGCCCTGCGGGCCCTGAGCTCTACTCAAGGCTACAAAATTTCAATTATAGAAGATAAACAAACCCCAGATACCTGCCCGGCTAGGACCTTGGGTTGCCAGGGGCAACCCAGGCTTGGAGTGGGGGACCAAGGCAACAAAGTTTCAATTATAGAAGTTAAATAAATCCCAGATACCTGCTTCCAGCCATGCACCCCAGTAGGGACTCAAACCCTGAAAGGGCTGTGGGCAGCTTGAAACGGCCCTCTGCCCCTCACCTAGGCTGGCCCCAGTAGGGACCCGAACCCTGAAGGTGGACATCCCCTGAAGGGTTCCAGACTGTGAGAGGGCACAGGCCAGGCTGAGGGACCCCCTCCTCGAGTGCCCAAATTTTTGTGCACCAGGCCCCCCATATATATATATATATATGGTTAAACTAGTTGGAAATGCCATGCTACTAGTTAAGCATTAAAACAAACAAATTAGAAGCGTTTTGAAAATACTTTTATAAGCCTCTGATAAAAACGAAATGCCAGTTACATTATGTTATGAAATTAAGTCACTAGGATTTAAAGGGAGTAAAATCCTGAATGTTATCAAAAAAATAAATTTTAAATACTTTCAGCAACCAAATGTCCTAAAATAAACTATTTTAGTTTTTTTTTACTAGAGGTATAAATGATTGTGGAGAATAGTGGTTTTATCACGTTTTCTCTTTTCTACTTGCAGAAATGTTTCAGTAAACCGATATAAATTAATATTTTTCCCTGTTTTCCCCCTCTAACTTACAGTTGCTGGATCAACAGCAATGCTGTATTCTATATTACAGTTGTGGGATATTTCTGTGTAATATTCCTGCTGAATGTCAGCATGTTCATTGTGGTCCTGATCCAACTGTGTCGAATTAAAAAGAAGAAGCAACTGGGAGCCCAGCGAAAAACCAGTATTCAAGACCTGCGGAGCGTTGCCGGCCTTACATTTTTACTGGGAATTACTTGGGGCTTTGCCTTCTTTGCCTGGGGACCAGTTAACGTCACCTTCATGTATCTCTTTGCCATCTTTAATACTTTGCAAGGTAAGCTCTACAGTACTAACTCTGCACTGAATGATCCCAGTTGAACTTAAAAATATCACTACTAAAAGAGTATCAAAGCAGTTTATTTAGTTGCTTAAGATATATTCTTGAAAGGGCACGTTGAGACCATTGGAAGAGAGATGTTCATTCAATTCAACAAGTGGTACCTTTTCCCACCTTTTCCATCATCCCCTCGAAGAGAACACACTGAAGGGAACCTGCCAGGAACTCTTTCTGAGAGTTAATTACTCTTCCTTTACTTGGTTTCTTACTTTAAAAAATGTGTGTTTTTTTAAATTAAAATAGAACATCCATAGAGAAAACTACATGTGCCATAAATGTTCCTGTCAGGTCTCACCACTCTGACCTCCTTGGGCTGTGTTTGGGAGACAATGATAAATATGGAATCAATATACAGACCCAAGTGGCAGCAGCCTGACCCAGTGGCTAATCCTGAGACATTGCTCTGCTGGGACGTGGAGCAGGAAAGGGTCAGGCTTTGTGTGTCACCCTTACTTCAGAGCTTCCCATTTGTTAATGAATCCCAGCTGTAGTCATTTCAAACTCCCTTAGCTATATTCTTTGGAAAAGAAAATTACTAATTCTTTTAGACCAATGTTACAAAAGACTTAGCAGCTCTGGATAAATCCTCTAGACAAAAAATCAGCAAAGACACAGCAATCCTAAATGACTCACTAAATCAGATGGACTTAATTGACATCTTCAGAACATTTCACCCCAAAGCTGCGGAATATACGTTCTAAAATAGACCATATATTGGGTCACAAGCAAAGTCTCCCCAAATTCAAGAAGATTGAAGTCATATCAAGCATCTTCTCAGATCACAATGGAATAATATTAGAAATAAACGACAATAAAAACAATCCAAAACATTCAAACTCTTGGAAGCTGAACAGCATGTTAGCTCTGATTAATTTCTAATGGAAGTACAATACTTTGGCTCAAAAGCCAAGCAGCCTAATAGGTTTACATTACATAACAATAATCCATAGCCCTTGCTTCCCTTTTATTCCAAAGCCTCTGTTGGGATGCCTTTTAATTGCATTCTCAGCAGCTTGTTTTCATCTTTTCCTGCTGCTTTTAGCTCCCACAACATTCTCCTGTAGTTCTTAGGCAAGAGATCACTTTGCTTGTTTACAAAGAAACCCAACCTGAGCATGAATTCAAATACCTACTTTAGCTGCTGGTTCTTATTTTATTTGGAGGGAGCCAGTTAATATGCTTGTTGTTTACATACAAATATTAATTTTAACCTACAATGTACCAGTTCCTGAGCTGGTATATCTAGGTGTTGCACTACAACAATGACATGCTCTAAGTAAGAGAAAAAAATAAAACAAATGAGAAGTGCTGGCGAGAATGTGGGAAAAAAGGGGACCCTAGTGCACTGCTGGTGGGAATGCAGACTGCTGCATCTACTGTGGAAAACAGTATGGAGTTTCCTCAAAAAATTATAAAGGGAACTGCTACCCTGGCCAGTGTTCTCAATGGTTAGAGCATCAGCATATGCATGGAAGGGAAACTGAACCTGCCTTTCTCATTTCCCCAGAATGTCTTTTCATTAGAATATGAATGGATAGACGAGATATATTGTTTCATTTATAAAAGGGAACCTAATTTGCAGGGCTTTGGTGTTGATTAAAGGAGAAATAGGTATAGGCTCTGATTTGGGACTTGGGTAACCCCATTTTGATCTCTTTCATACATGCTATTTCTCTCCTAAGACAACCTAGAGTAGCCACCCAGGGTGGCAAATGAACAAAGGTGTGCATGTAGTATTTAAGATATCAGTCTTGAAGGCACACCTGATGTTTTAAAATAAAGATTGTTAAAGTAGATAGATTGGGGTTTGGGGATAAGGAGAACTCCAAATTTTCCCCTTCATTCAGCAAATATTTATTGGGGAAAGCATTGAGAAGTCACAGTAATGGGGCTGTGTGGTGAGCCCTGTGACTGCAAGACTAGGACAGAAGTAGGTGGGAGGTAGAGCCTGAGGGCCTGTTCAAGATTGGAGTGTTGTTTTCTTCTTCACCAGGATGCCAGTGGAAAATTTTCTTGAGCAGGTTAGAGGAAGGCGGTGGGGGGGGATAAAGCTGCAGTGCCCCAGGCAAAGGCTTGAAAGGAGGAGCAAGGGATCTGAGACCTATGGTGGAGATGGCATTTGACAGAGCTTGGAAGTCAATTATAATTATGGAGGGGTGGGGAGGTAGGAGTCTAGGTCCGAGCAGGCAGGCGTCCTAGGTGGATAGCTTGTACTTCCAAAGATAAGAAAGACCACAGACACAATGTGAGAAGAGAGGCAGTGATTTCAGAAATACACAATCATCATTCCTTTTATAAATGTATTTTATCATACATAGAAAGTGTTCCAGGGTGCCTTTTGATAAGCAAGCTTACCCAGGACTTTTGATTTTTTTTTTCAATTTGTAAATTTCACTTTGCCTATAGCTGTCAAAGATTTTATCTTTTGTGCAAAGGAAGCTCATGACATTAAGGTCTTAATTTGGAATTAATTGTGTAATGGGTCTTTTTCACCCCTCCATAGGATTTTTCATCTTCATCTTTTACTGTGTAGCAAAAGAGAATGTCAGAAAGCAATGGAGGCGGTATCTTTGTTGTGGAAAGTTACGGCTGGCTGAAAATTCTGGTAATGATTTACTTCTTATCCTTCCTTCTAAATCTTGAGGAAAAAATTGTATAAGTTAAGATTCAAAGCAATAGATGCCAAAGGGCTATTGGATATGGAAATCAATGAATGGAACACGCACAATAGAAAATATTGATTGTCCACATTAGAGGCAAAAAAAAAACAAAACCGTAAAGAATTAAAAAATAATCACTCATATCTGGGAACTTAGTGAGCAACAGAATTAATGTGTGGCTTTTTCTTGATTGAAACAACAGTGAAAATTTTAGAATTCATTTCCTTTTGAGCTAATGTTTCCCATTTACTCAAAGTAATTTTTAATATTTACCTTCATAACTTTTTAAGTCTTGACTCAACCTTGTATATAAACTTTAGCATACATTTGGTTGTTTGGTTATAGCACACATTTGGTTATTTTGAAGTTATAATATTTTTAGTTCCTGTTGGCTTATAGAGCAAATAGGTCATTTTTAGGAAAATAAGAAAAATTAAGTACTGTCTGAAAACTAAATTCCTTTTGCATGATTACCACCCATGAACACTACCTTTGTAGTATTGCAAAATCTGGTTGCACAAGATCTATATTTAGAAAATGGCAGTAAATGTAGTTTAGTCATTTGCATGGATTTATGAACCATGAGTCATCACAACACAGTCGATAATGTTCTTAAGACAGTCCTTGTCTCTGAAGTACTACATAATTCAGTGGATATATATAGACATAATCAAATTAACTTGGCCTTTAGTTCCATGAGAATATATGTTACTTTTAACCAGGCAGCCATTTAAAGGACAAATATATATATATATATAGCCTTAAATGCAAAAACATGTTATCACACCAGCTTGTGAAATAGATGACTTCTCTGTAGATCTGGAAGTGGGAGATCAGTAGCTAGAACAAGCTACACTGTGATCTGTCTCTTGCCTTTGAGCTTCAACATTCCACCCTGTTTTTCCGTAATGCTTATTCTACTACAGACTGGAGTAAAACTGCTACTAATGGTTTAAAGAAGCAGACTGTAAACCAAGGAGTGTCCAGCTCTTCAAATTCCCTACAGTCAAACAGTAACTCCACCCACTCCACCACGCTGCTAGTGAATAATGATTGCTCAGGACTTGTGAGCGGGAATGGTATGTATTTCTCAATATAGTATTTCTCAAGCTAATGTCTGTTTTATTAAAGTACTAGAGGCCCGGTGCACAGAAAAATTGTGCACTCTGGGGGGGGGGGGTCCCTCAGCCTGGCCTGTGCCCTCTCGCAGTTTGGGACCCCTCAGGGGATGTCTACCTGCTGGCAGCCCGGGACTCCTCGGGGGATGTCCACTTGCCAGCGGGGAGCAGGTCTAAGCTGCAGTCGGACATCCTTAGTACTGCAGAGGAGGCGGGAGAGGCTCCCACCACCACCACTGTGCTAGCAGCTGTCAGCCTGGCTTGTGGCTGAGCAGAGCTCCCGCTGTGGGAGTGCACTGACCACCAGGGGCAGCTCCTGCATTGAGCATCTGCCCCCTGGTGGTCAGTGTGTGTCATAGTGACCAATCATTCCCAGTTATTCTGCTGTTAGGGTCAATTTGCATATTACCCTTTTATTATATAGGATTATTATCTTACAATGACATTTTTAAATGCCATTGTAAGATAATAATACTTTAATACTAAGCAAAGCGAACAATTACCTATATGGTTAGTGAGTCAAAGTGTGGTTACCTTGTAAAACAGAAATATTATTAATCCAAATGTATTCACTTTAGAGAAAATACCTGGACAGCTGTTTTTTTTTAAGATTCAGTTTTTTTGTGATGGGAATTGACGACGACCTAAAAGTTTTAACATTGAAAATCCTGATTTATGTATTACCCAAAGACTTCTGTGTTAAATCCGAGCAACTAGTACCTAAAATAGCTGATAAAATAGCTGATACTTTATAGTCATACACATCTTTGACCCTTTTAAACCTTCCTAATTTTCACTTATCATGTTTGTTCATTATTTTCCAAGTGTGGCTGCCTTGTGACAGTGCCCAAATGCCCACAAATATATCAAATACTATAACCAGTATTGGTGACAGTATATGTCATCAATATATGAACAGATTATTGATGCTGCACCTGGATTACTCATTAATTCTGACAGTTCTAGCTAAAACTTTCATTACATTTTCTTTCTTTCATAAGACTGTATTGTTTATTACTCATAAAAGTTTTTCTTCTTTGGCTTCTTAATATATCTTTTGCATTTTTATAATAACTTAAATTATGCTTGTATACTTTATCCTTCCCTGGAGATTTTGCCTTTATTCATTGTTTTAGGACATTAGTTATTTTCATGATGAATTCAAATAAATTTGTAACTTAATACATACACCTACCAAATAGTTTTCCAACCTCCCCAAAGATGCCTCTAAGTTGAGGTTTCTCAACCTTGGCACAATTGACATTTGGAGCTAGATAAGTCCTTGTTGGGGGGGGGGGGGCTCGGCCTGTGCATTCTGGGATGTTTACCAACATCCCTGGCTCCACCCATCCAATACCAGTAGAACTCTCCCCACTCACCCCTAGTTGTGACAACTACAAATGTCTTTAGACATTGAGAAATGTCCTCTGTGTGGGGTAGGCCAGTAAAATCCCACCCCACTCCTACCCTACCCCATCATTGAGAACTATCTATATATATTAAAGGCTAAGTGACCGACAGTACATTTGTCCGACCATCCAACTGACCAGCTGGTATATATGACGCACACTGGCAATCCTATATAATAAAAACATAGTATGCAAACTGTCCCTTCAACCAGAGTTCTTCCAGGGGTTTGACCAGGGGGCGGGCCAACTGGAGGAAGGGCACTAGCAGGCAGCAAGGGGGAGGGAGGCCCTGGCACTGGCAGGTGGCTGGGGGAAGGGAGGGAGGCCCCAGCTGGTGCCGGTAGCAGGCAGCCAGGGGAAGGGAAGGAGTACCCGGCTGGCAACTGGCAGTCACTAGGAACCTTACCAGTGCATGAATTTCGTGCACTTGGCCTCTAGTTTAAAAATAAACGTTAACTCATGCATGCACGATACATATAAAGCTCTTGCTGGTGCCGATCTAGCACTCTGAAAGTGTTTTTACTCTTAATGTGGTATACAGGGAGATATCAGAATAAATTTAATCAATTTATGAGTTGTTGTTCTTATCAATGTTATTTTTATATGTTTTTGTTTTTATATCATGTCTTTGTTGTTTTATATCACGTTATTATTTATTAATCACTTTATATATTATTTTCATATACATTTTACTAATTTTCTTTCATCTCTGACACTTCTATTATAGAGCAAGGGTGAATAGCAATATTAAAATATTTTGCATTTTAATTTTATAATGCTATATTATATATACTATTTTGACATGTAATTTTTTGCTGTAACATAATTACTGCACAAATATTTCTTCTAACTAATTTCCTTTCAATGTGTGTGAATCCATGCACTGGGCCACTAGTTGCTGTATAAGATGAGAAACTGCTGCCACATGGCCTTAGCTCTTTACTATAGAGACCAGGGGAGAGCTCTGGACTCTATGCAAATGGCTATATCAGCAATTACTCAACGTAGGTAAACAGAGTAGAGGCAGTGACAATGCTAATTCATAACTTATTATGACAAAGCAAGTTCAAAGTAGACAAATCGGAGGTGTGAGGTGAATCATCAAGAATCACAATATATCAGTAAAGCCTACTGGCTTAGATAGAAGTGCTTGGGGCTCTTAAAAGCCAGAATTTTGCATATTCTAGAAAAGCTGATATGGAGCCTCGTTTGTCTAGCCTCTATCAATATGTTGCCACCCTTCAGGGAAGCAGCAGAGTTCGCACAGCTGTCTGACATGGCTAATTTGATACAGCTATTTTTGATGCCTGATGATGAGAGTGGAGTTGAATTTTAGGCCACCAAAATGGCCAAGTGTTTAATACCACATAAAATTCATGTCAGATAGAAATCCCGGACTCCTCAATCTGCACACCAGGATCTGGAATGGGCAAGGGATGGAATAGGCACTTTCAAAAATTCTGGAAATATAATTCTTTACTATACCAGGTAAAATTGCTCCTGCACCAAAATGCCCTCAAATAAAAATGCTTAAATCAGGACAGCTGCCTCAGCTATGTCAGAGATGGAGCTGTGTTAACAATATTTATCATATAGTTTGTGTGAATATTACATATTTCAGTAGTGGGCTGCCTTAAATGTTTGTGTACCAATAGCCATCTCACTCGATACATGGGGCCACAAGCTCACGGTTTGGAAGAAACATCATGCGTTGACTCCATCACTTCTGAGCCATTTAACCTTAAGCAAAGCACTTAAATTTTGATGAAACCTCAGTTTCATCATCACCTTGAAATGGAGATAATTGCACTATACAGTAGGGTAATAAATGACAATACTTGTAACGTTCTCATCACTGTTATCGTTATTATAATTATGGCATGAACTAACAAATTGGCTTATTATTCAGCTTTCCACGTTGTCTTCTAATAGTATAATAGTCAAAAGGAAAATATCAAGTAGCCAGAGGGTCTCAGCTACTGTGTATGACCCCTCGCCCTCCCTCCTCCTCCCCTCACCCCACACACATCCTGGGGTTGTGGAGGCCCAGATCCAAACCACAGTTTCTGAATGCCCAGCTATTCTCTGGCCTAGATTCTATTATTGGAGTTGGTGGTTTCCCCTTGGGAATAAGTCCTATCCTGGTCCAGTCAGAGGGGCTGGTTTAGTTTACAAGAAATGATTTTTTTTTCTTGCTATAACTGTTGTCACTCTGTATTTCTCTGGTACAAAGTTTTATTTTATAGGAAGCTTAGGGAACCAAGAACCTTGTAAGAGGACATATGGGGATCTCTGTTAACTTTAACCTTTTGGGGCAGATCAGAATATTATATTAGGTTATATTAAATATATGCTACCACCTGAAGTCAATATATGTTCAACCAGAGTTAGGAAAGGGGTCTTTTAAAATCAAATATATTATTTTGCTTCATACTTTGAGCATTTCACTTTTAAAAACGGCCGTAGAGGAAACATTCTCCAATCTGTTTTGCTTACTTTGAGTGGCCTTAAGGAAGGAATGAAAGTAGATAAAATATAATAATATATCATGAACATTTTTAAAACGTTCTATGTGTGTGTGTGTATATATACTTAAGAATAAAACAATGTTGAAGATTGTGTATTTTTAAAATGCTTTCTGTGGATACTTCATGGCACCAATTTTGGTTTCATTATATAGGGAATGCTCCTACAGAGAAGAATGGTGTTACTTTCAGTGTTCAGAATGGAGATGTGTGCCTTCATGACTTCACTGGAAAACAGCACATGTTTAATGAGAAAGAAGATTCCTGTAATGGTAAAAGTCGAATCGCTCTCAGAAGGACTTCAAAACGAGGAAGCTTACACTTTATTGAGCAAATGTGATTCCTTTCTCCGAAATCAAAGCATGATGCTTGATAGTGTGAAAATGTCCATTTTTACCTTTTCCACAATGTGAGATGTATGAAAATCAACTAATTTTATACTCAGCAACTTCTGGAGGAGCATAAGCTAATTGAGGGCAGTGGTTACAATTGGAAGAGAAAGCCAAGACATTTTGAGACATTGCAACTTGGTTTCTTATCCTTCATTTTAAGAGGAGATTGGTTTTAAACAACTTACTAAAGATCCGTTTAAAAAAAATATAAGTAGTTCACTTGCAGCCACATTTTACTAGTAAAGAGGTTAAGTTATGTTATCTTTGATAACATCATATAAAGCAACTGTTGACTTCAGCCAGTTGGTGAGTTTAATTGTGCATGTCTTTGTTGTAAATAAGCTAAATTCTAGTGACCCACACATCAGCAATCTTACTTCTACATTTTTTGTATTTATTTTCTAGTGTGTAAATTTATTTCTTTGTAGAATCATGGTTGTGTTGTTGTGTCTAATGTGATAACTCAAAAAAATTTCTTGCTCATTCACTGAGTTGTAAAACTCCTTTTGGGATGTGAAATACAGAAACTTCATTCAAATCAAGAAATAATGATTCCAGCCAGACTGGAAAAAATGTAAACAGATGGTGCCACAATTAGCTTATACAATGCCTTTGAGCAAGTAAAAAAAAGGTACCCCACTAGACAGATACAGCCCCATGGGCTCATGGTTTGGCAGAGTGGGGGCATATTTTAGCCCCATTCACCCACTAGAGTGCATCCTTGTACAGGGTGTAAATTGTATACACCTGGAAACATGGCATCCAATACCCGTCTCCTGGCCTTATCCCTAATCATTAAATTATGGAATCTGCACCAAGATGTTTAGCTTAATACCATGGCCACAGAGAGGGATGGAAGTATATGTCAGGAAAATTGTGAATGGGGAGGAGATACATACACTGCCTCTTCTCAAATCCCCAGAGCCTTTCAGAAAAGGGGAGTAGCATAGCGATGACTTTTTAAAAGAGATGTATATAAAGAAAAAAAGTCATATTGCTGTTGTTTAAAAAGCAATTGCATGGTACTTTGTTGATTGTTATGACTGGTACACTGTGGCCCCGCCAGAGCTATAGTTATTTTTTAATAAGAGCTCTAGTCTCAAAGAGTGTATAGTGACAAGGGGGAATAGCTATTGGGAATGCTGAACTATCCTGCAATGCTATTATTTCCATATGTATCAAACCCTGATTGCTCCTAGTTATAGAGAATCTATCTTGTTTCCCACCTACAGCTGTGTGAGCAGTGCCTCAAGTGTGTTCTTATTAGGAGCATTTCAAAACACTTTAGTTAATCAAAACCTGTCAGTTGAGTCTTTCACTAAGGTTCCCTCGCATATATTTCAAGTGAATGTTGTATCCGAGGTTAGCCATAGTAATAATATAATATACTTCTATGAGTGCTGATTTGCCTTCGCAATATTTCTTCTTCAATTTATTTAATTATCTTGTATTTATATGTTAAAATTGACCAAAATATTAAAATCAACAAAAATAAATTTGCAGCCTGGCTGGCATGACTCAGTGGTTGAGCGTCAACCTAAGAACCAGGAGGTCACGGTTCAATTCCCAGTCAGGGCACATGCCTGGGTTGCAGGCTCAATCCCCAGTGTGGGGTGCGCAGGAGGCAGCCGATCAATGATTCTCTCTCATCATTGATGTTTCTATCTCTCTCTCCCCCTCTCCCTTCCTCTCTGAAATTAATAAAAAGACATTTAAACCATAAATTTGCAGTGAATTCTTTTAAGTTTGAAAACTTTCACAAATAGAAAACATTTCAGGTCCCTTCCCTAGGAGGTGTGGCATGGAAGTAGAAGGACAGCCCAGATTAAGATGACCATAACAGTAACATTCTTTGGCAAACAGTAGGCACACTGTGACTTCGAAGTTAGAGCAAGGTTTATTCTGTCTCACGAGAATCACTTCCTCACTTCTCTCTTTCCTTTTCCTCTTATTCTTTCAAGCTTATCTCTTTAACACATGTTGCCATTGGCCCACATGAGCCCCAGATATGGATCTCCTCCAAGTGTCTGCTATCTTAGCATTGAACAGTAGGATTTCGAGGACAGGATTTGGGGTTTCTGGGGACCTGGTTATTATATGGGAGCCACAAATGGGGAAAGCTGGCCTCAACCACAAGAGGTCTCTGAGCAATCCTTCCACAATACTCAGCAGCTTCAAAGAGTATTGTTGAGTATTAAGGGAGGTGGTGAGACACTCTAGATTTGGGGGGTAAGATCTCCAAAACCAAATCTGAAGCAGATTATGTAACCAAAGTGTATACAGCAGGATGCATAATGTCTGGTGTCCTTTAGATCCCACCCCCATTTTTCCTGTTGTGTTTTGTGTCTTTAAGTCAAATTGTCTTGTCTGTTTGTTTTACTTCAGACTGATAAGGGGCAGGACAGACAATGTTCCTGAGAAGCATCCTCCTCTGGGTTTAAAATTGGTTCCACAATCTGAGACTACTGGAGGAAATAGAGGTGGTGCCAATATGAGGAGATGAGGAGTGTCACAGGAGTGGCCAGTATTTGAAATATTTCCTCAGAACATTCAAGAAGTTTTTTCCCCCAAATACACTGCAATCATTATCCCTAAAGTAATTCTATTAACTTTAATGAGCAGCATGAAGATTGCTCTCGGCAACAATGGTGAAATGGCTTCACTTGGGACACTTGGTTGTGTCTAATGAGGTTACCTAGGAGGCAGGTTAGTTTGTTGAAGGCCACTTTGAAAAAGGAGCTAATTTACTAAATAGGCGCTTTATCAAATGGAGTTGTATATTGTCATTTTGTCTCCTTAACAGCATTTTAAAGACTATTCAGTTTATCGCTGCCTCAGCTCCTTGCTGCTATGGTTGGAGTCTGAATCACAGGGAAAAGGAAAGTCTGGTCATATGAACATAACTTTGAACAGGAAGAATTCTGATCAGTATATTCTTTTTTTTCTTTTACCTCAGTCCTGGGTACAGTATCAAAAAGTCAGGGCAGACAAAAATTGAATACATTGCTTGAGAATATGTTCTCTTAAATACATTTATAAATATTCTTCACTGTGAAGAAATCTTATGCTCCCTGATGTTTCCTCTCTTTACCTCTCAATCTCAAACTAGCTATAGGAAGCTGGAGCAGAGACAGATTCAACATTCTTTAGCATAGGGTGATGAAAAACAAAATTATTTCCAGTTAATTAAAGTTAAAATGCCATAGAAATAACTAACTTCGGCTAATTGGCTATTTTCAGCAAATTGGTTCAGGTTGGACCCTCTCCTCTGTGTCAAAGATGGAATGCCTTTCTTTAAAGTCAAAGACCTGAACCCACTAAGAGAAATATTTGTTGGTTTCTGTTTGGGATGTTGACATGTAGTTCTCTGGGAACTTCCTTGGCTGAAGTCCCTGTAAGCAAGACAATGGGTAGATACTCTGACTGGAATCAGAGAAGTCAGACATGTCATTGCGCCAGGATCCAGTTCTGGGTTTTCACCCTTATGAAGATCATGAACCAGCTTCAGAAACAACAACATACCCCATCACATTCCATATTTGATTCTTGACAAAAATTTGAGAAATGATCAAGAAACAGGTCTCTAACAAGAGAAAGGCTTCATGGATATGGGGACCAAGATATAGAGGTTTTGTATCTCAGGGATACTAAAACATGTCTCATTTTTATATAGCACAGCTTCTAGTCCAAAACGAATCTAGTCACTAAAATTTGAAAGCTAATAAGTAGTAGTCTTCCTTCTTGGTTTTATTCCTGAATTTCAAGCTTATTGGAAAATATAGCTCATATGATAATATACATTGACACACAGACCAAAGCCTAAGAATGTATGCTGGGTATATGCCAAAAAGGGTATATATGTGTATAGCAGAGTTTGAAGAATGAGATCAGGAAACTGAAAATGTTTCTATACTGGATGGAAAAGCCAGGTAATGAGCAAAGGTCATCAGTTATTTATTATGGCTACAAAATGGACTCTTGAAGAAGCACTCAATGTGTGCAAAGCAGTAATGAAAAGAAGCAATGATCCCAGCTCCTAGGTGCAGAAGAATATATGAGTTCGAGTAATACATATTTAGATTCCAAAAGAAATTTAATCAGCCATAACTTAATGTCTAGTTTTATTTACCCCTAGACCATAGCAAATTCTGCATGGAGGTACATACATGAATCGCTGCATAATTTAAGAAAGTTATCCAATGGACCTGGAGAACATTATGCTAAGCGAAATAAGTCAGTCATAGAAAATTAAATATCACATGATTTCACTCATTTGTGGAATATAATGAACAACATAAGCTGATGAACCAAAACAGATCCAGAGACAGAGAAGCATTGATCAGACCTTCAAACCTCAGAGGGAAGGTGGGGGAGGGAGAAGGGAAGGAGGAGAGATCAACCAAAGGACTTGTATGCATGCATATAAGCCCAACCAATGAACACAGACATTAGGGGGGTGGGGGCAGGAGTTGAGGGGAGCAATAGGGGGGATAAGGACACATATGTAATACCTTAATAAAGAATAAAAATAAAATTAAAAAGTACAGAAAATATTTCTATATACACATTTTTTAAAAGTATGTAAAATGCTATGTTCATGTAGTCACTTGTGTTTGGGGATGATTTCTGCGATAAGCTTTGTCGGTAGAAATAGAATATATGGAATCTGTAGTCAGAATTAGAAATGCTACGTCGGTAAAATCATGGCTCATCCAACAAAATTGGAGACAAGTGTGTATTAAAGAGAAAGAAGCCAATGGTTTTGAGAGAGGAGAGACTAGGGTGGAGTTTAGAAGTTTGGGCAAAGATTATATGGGGGAGGTTTGAGCTATCCGTAAAAGGTTTATGAGCTCAAGAACTTCTAGGTCACAAACTTCCTTTGGTGGATCTCCCACTGGCCTGGGGACAATCTGGATAAAAAGTAGAAGATCAAGAATTCAAAAAAGAAAAAAAAAGAAAAAAGAAAACAAAAAAGAAAGTTATCCAGACTGTTAAGTCAGAAAATAAACTATGTGAGAGATGAAGGGTTTGGCGCTTTAGTTGAGTGACACAGATTTGTTACAAAATTTTTTTAATGAACCTGATTAGGGATTATACATAGGGGGACCCAGCTGAGCAGGACTGATTTTCATTCATTCATTCATTCATTCATTCAACATTAATTGAACTACAACTACATGCTCAACACTAGAGCAGACATGGTAGGAAACACCAAAGATGGTTTCCATATATAACTTACAATCCAGTTAGAAAAACATGCTGTACATGAAAAAAATTACAATGAGGTAATACATTGTCGTCAAACGATGATGAAAACACCTATGATTTATGAAGTACTTTTCTAGGAACCAGGCATTGTGCTAAGGGCTTTATAGTCATCCTCTTAATCTTCATAACCACCCTATTATTACTCCCATTTTACAGATGAAAACAGTGAATTTGAACAGGCTAAAACAGCATGCCTAAACTCACATCACTTGTAAATGGCAGATGTGGAATTTAAAGTCAATTTGAATTCACTCCAAGACCTAAGCTCTTAGCAAAGAAATTGTTGTGGGAATTCAAAGAATAGGGAGGGCTAACTGGAGGGAGGAACTGTGTGGACATTTAAAGGAAAGATAGGCTTCAGATAGGCAAGGAGGAGGAAGAAGAGCCTGTTGGGTGAAACAAGTAAACAGTAAATGTACCCAGACTAGCCATGGGTTCGTGGAAACAACGATTACATTAGAGAAGTCCAGTGGAATTCATATGAGGCCAGATTTTGGTGGAAAATGAATACTGGGCCAATAATTGTGAAGTGTAGGTAATTATGGGTCACAATAAACTAATCTAAGTTTCAAATTGTAGGCCTATGGAGATTAACTGCAGGCCTGGCCGGGTGAGCAGCGTCCAGATGACTAGGAGTGGGGCTGGGGGCGCTAGGGACCCTGTCACAGCCACCCCCTTTTCTCTTCCCTACTGGACCCCACTATTGAACTTCCCTTCGGGCCTGGAGACTCAGCAAAAGGGCAAGGGGAGGGACCCAGACCGCAGAGGGGCGCCAGGGAGGCCGCAGTGGGCGGGTTTATTTTTCCCGCCTCTGGTGAGATTGGCAGCTCATTCTGGGAGCCTCCTCCAGGCTGCCTCTTGCCCAGCCCCGAGCCCTCCTTTACCCCCACACCCTTCAAGGGTTCCGCTCCGCTGGTGGGGACAGACCTGGAGGCGGGACTAGAGGACGGGACCAGGTGCCGGACTGTAAACTCACCTCGGAAAGGAGGGGCCGGTGGCGCTGGAGGGATTTTAGGGCGTCTCGGGCCCTTACCGGAGCCCACGCCTACCTCGCCCCGCGAGTTCCGCTTGGCGTTGCTGGGCGGGGCCGTGGGCGGGGCCGTGGGCGGGGCCGTGGGCGGGGCCGTGGGCGGGGCCGTGGGCGGGGTCGCGGCATTCTATGTGGCTGCAGCGAGCGGCTCTAATTCTCCAGCCTCTGCTGCAATCGGTAGCTCACGGGTAGGTAAGGGGCTCCAGAAGGGATCCGGGTTCCCTGCTGCTCCCTCGAATCTTTCTATTCTCCTTCCCCTCAGGCCGCGGCCTGGGCAGTTCTGTTCGGTGGGGGGCGGAGGGGGGCGGGGCCGCGGCTGTGGGGTAGGATTGGGTTCGGGGTCCTTCCCTGGGCCTCCTCCCGACCGCCTTTAGACGAAAAAGGCTCGGCGGGGGTGTCACAGCCCCACGCCCGGAATCCAGTTCCCCAATTCTCCCGCAGGGCCGCCAGAGCACCAGCTGCCGTCCGCGCCCCCATGCCTTCCAGCCTCATGAAACTCTGGTTGTTTTCCAATCATACTTAGATACTATCTTTTTTTGTAAGCTCCGACCTACGAACGCCGGGCTCCATCCCAAGAACTGATTGAGACTGTGAGTGTTTGGGAACCAGGCCCGTTGGACAGCCGCAGCCCGGGCGTCCCACCTCCGCGCAGCCGGTCAGGCGCCGAGGCCCCTTGAGCACCGCGGAGATGAGGAGCAGAAGCAATTCCGGGGTCCGCTTGGACGGTTACGCTAGGCTGGTTCAGCAAACCATCCTGTGTTACCAGGTAAGAAGGGATCATCCCCAGTCCCCTCTTGGGTCCTGAGACTTTGCAGTTAAGAGCTTTCCTCTGGCCTGTGATTAACCCCCCCACACACACAAATCCCACCCTGTCTTCTATGAGTCAGAGAATCAAAAGGCTGTGTGGCTACTCTTCACAGAATTTTTTGCCCACTGTCTTTCTGCGTTGACTCCGCTTCTTCTGGATGAGAGAGAAGGTGTGCGGAGGTTGGACAGAGCCCACTGAATGAGGATGATGAACTCTGGACTTAGAGGACAGTAGACAGGAATGAAGAAGCTCCTGAGGTTTGCATCTTACTCTGGAGTGTGGGGCGACTCTGCTCACCCTCCTGTGGATCACCTTGTTAGCAACCCACCTGGCAGGGCCTTAGGGCTTATTCTGGTTGCTATTTCACAGAGGAGAAAACTTCAGGCCAGAAAGGTTACTAGAGTTAGACCCAAATGCAGGTCTGCTCCCAAATTCCGGGGGACCTCTGAAGCTGCTCATATGGTCTGAAGTATGAGTATGCCCGCTGGTTTGTATTACCAGGCTAAAGTTATATGTGGACCCATCATATAAGAAAGCTGGACTATTTTTATTCCTAGTGAAGACAGCAGCTATGTTGCTTGCCTTCAATCAACAGCAACTATTTATAGGACTCTCCTGTCAGAGAAGGAAGTGGCATTCCACGGTTAGATTCCTGGCCTGTGAGGTGAGAGCCATGGTGACTCCCAAGCCACTAACCATTATCCCTCCTTAGCCAATTTCTCAGCCTTGTTTCCTTATTCTGGAAATATTTATTGTGTGCCTATTATATGCAAGGAACTCGGTCAGGTGGCTGGACTCACACAGAAGAATAAAAATTATTGTAGTGCAGTGAGATGTATGCATAGGATATAAGGCCAGTACCCATTGTCTGCAACCCCTGGGGCCAGATGTAGTTTGCAAAGATGTTTGTATTTTTAAAACAGTAATATGCATATATTATATATGTATATATGTTATATATAATAATAATAATAAAAGTGTGATATGCTAATTAGACCAGATGTCCTTCCAGACAATCTTCCAGATGAAGCCAGGACTGCGAGGGAAGCCCAAGTCCTGAGTGCCAGAGGGAAGCCAGTGCCAGCAGCCAGGGGGGAAGGAAGGCCTACTCTTGCATGAATTTCGTGCATCAGGCCTCTCTAGTTCTATAAAAATTGCAGTGGAGTCTGGGCAGCACCCCTTAATCAAACACATTATTTTCACATCAGAATATGAATAGTCACACTGAGTAGGAAAGTAAAGACTGAAAATAGTTTCATATCAATTCAGGTCATCTTTTGCCACCAAATGAACTTGCCACAAACTTAGGAAAACATTTGAAATTTTCAGAGCTTATTGGCTTTTGAAATTGCATATGAAGGACTGTGGCTCTTATTTTGGACGGTTAGCCCAGCTTGGGGAGCATGGGAGGAGTCCTAGAAGAGAAGATGTTCAAATTGAAAACTAAAGAAGGAGTAAGCAGGTGAAAGGAGGTTATTTTTTTTTTGCCTTCCTCTTTTGAATATATTATAATTATATCTACAAAGTGTTTTTAAAATATATTTTTATTGATTTAAGAGAGGAAGGGTGAGGGAGAGGGAGAGAGAGGGAAATGTCAGTGATGAGAGAGAATCAGTAATTGGCTGCCTCCTGCACACCCCACAAAGGGGATCGAGCCCACAACCCAGGCATGTGCCCTGACAGGGAACTGAACTCTGACCGCCTGGTTCATAGGTTGACCAAAGTGTTTAAAATACAAGTTGAAAGGCTGTTCCTTTCATTATTGTGATGGAAGGGTCTATAAGGCGAACTGATAAAGCTTGGTTCTTATGTCACACCTGGGTTTAAATCCCTACCTCTGCTTTCAATGAATGACATGTACTTGACCTCTCTGAGTCCATGCACTCATCTGTAAAATGGAAATAATAACACCTGGCTCCACTAAAGTATTATGAAGAAAAAGTAGTGCCCAGTCTGTTAGGCCACACACAACCAGGCCAAATGTCCTTGGCTTACCACCCTGGCCCACAATGCTCCCTTTCCTGAAGGCTCAGATCCAGTTACTGATTCTTTCTGGCCTTTGAACATGTTATGTCTTCCACTGATAAGGTGAGATCCTTAAACATAGAGACCTCATTAGTTTTGTTCCCTTTTCATCAAGCAGTGCTCCACACATATGAAAGTTACTCTTAAGTCCTGCAGGCTCTGAGCCATCCTAATGACCTAGCTATTGATCCAGACTTGCAATCCCCCGGAAGCAAAAGAACTATTCTTGTTAAAGCAAATCTGCAGTGTTGGACTTTTCTCTCTAACATTTTAATGATTAAAAAGTGGACTGAGCCTTTAGTTGTATTTATTTTGGGGGTAGTTGGTGAGAAGCCTTCATGTTTGTCCTCTTTTCCCCTTCCCACTGCATTGTCAAGCTCTGCTGGCTAACCAGAATACTCCAGGTATGGTTCTTCGGGGAAATCCCATGAGCCTGAACATGTAGAATCCTACTCCTTCCCACCTTCCCCCAACCACACCCTCCTACCTACCCCAATAGCTAGTCTTCACAGTTGTAGAACCGAAACCCATTTAGGGCTTCATCTTTTCTGAGTGATCTTAGGCATGCCACTTAACCACTCTGTAAAAATGAATGAATAATTTTGTTATATATACTTTACCATAATAAAAAAAAATAAGTGAGCTAGAATAATGCTTTCTAAAGTTTATGCTATATCTCCCCATCTACAATAGACATGTGAAGATATTTATGAGGTATTTTTTCAATGTCAGCTGGTACAAGCTTTGAGCTCTTGTTTCTGATTTGCTTTTTAAATCAAGATCAATTTACATTGATTTCACGTTTTAGAAATCATTCAGTGTTACTGTCAAACTCATAAACATTCTTATGTTAGAGGCAATAGTTTGTTCATATCAGTTAGCATGTCAACCAATTCCTTTTCCCATATCTGTGGAAGAAATTTTTTTCCATTAGTAATTTGCCAAATATACTTGCTGCCTAATATTATTTGAATCTTCAAGAAAAGAAGGAAAGAACTATGTTTATAAAAAGATCCTTTGCAAGTTTGATTTTATATATGGAGAAAGTATAAGTATGTATTCTAGGAAGTATCTTCAAATATTTGTTGACTTAAAAAAAAAAGAAATTCCTAGATTTATTTTGGCTCAGATAAGAAATACTAACTTTGTGCACTTCTTCAAGATCAGCTCTGGTTTTTTTTGTTTTGTGTGTGTGTGTGTGTTTTAAATATATTTCACTGATTTTTTACAGCGAGGAAGGGAAAGGGACAGAGAGTTAGAAACATTGATGAGAGAGAAACATCAATTCAGCTGCCTCCTGTACGCTCCCCACTGGGGATGTGCCCGCAACCAAGGTATATGCCCCTGACCAGAATCGAACCCAAGACCCTTCAGTCCGCAGGCTGACACTCTATCTACTGAGCCAAACCAGTCAGGGCTATATCAAGCTCTGTTTGAAGGCTCATTTATAAAATTGTTCAGTACAAAGTGGAGAATATGGATCAGAAAGAAAAATAATGATCAAGGCAGTGTTCATTGTAATTGCAGATTATCCTATCCTATAATAAAAGCCTAATATGCTAAGTGTCCGGTGGTCCATTCAACCAATCAAAGCGTAATAAGCTAATGATATCCTAAGGCCGCTCAACCAGTTGCTATGACTTGCACTGATCACCAGGAGGCAGAGTTGACCAGTCGACCAGTCACTATGATGTGCACTGACCATCAGGGGGCACACACACTGACTGGTAGGTTAGCTTGCTGCTGGGGTCTGGTCAATTGAAACTGAGTGAGATAGGCCAGAACTTCCTGGAGCCCTCCCGCGGTCCTCCCCAGCTGGCCAACCTTCTGCGTCCCTCCCTGGCCCTGATCGTGCACCTGTGGGGTCCCTCGACCTGGCCTGCGCCCTCTCGCAATCCAGGACCCCTCAGGGGATGTTGGAGAGCCAGTTCTGGCCCGATCCTGCAGGTCAAAGGACCCTTCTGGTGCATGAATACATGTACCGGTCCTCTAGTTTGTTATAAAAAGCAGATTATTAAGAGAACAGGACAGTAACTAAATAATGCTATTTAGCAGCAATGGAATTTAAAATGAAAAGAATGGAAAAACTAAAACATGGAGTAATGAAAAAAACAGTAATAATTTTTAAAAGATATAATTAAATATTGGAAAGTAATAATATGGCAGAAGAATGGGAGGAGACTGGAGGTAAAGCATTCTAAAACCCTTATCACATTAAGAAGGAAGATAGAGGTATTACATATTTTAAATCAGGAATTCATGTTTAAGCATTAGCATTAAAGTAAGTGGAATATATAGCTTTTAAAGCAATGGAGGAACAAAAAAATTGACAACTCCACAAGAAGGAAGGAAAATAATATTTGGGGAGAACAGTAAGTAAAAAAATCCATACACATAGTAAACATAAAGGACAAAACAAGAAGATGCAGATAAGCCCAACTATATTAGTAATCACAATAATTGTACATTTTAAAACTAGCCAGACAATAGAAATTATTTTAAAATATTTTAAGATATATGTGGTTTGCCTGACCAGCATGGCTCAGTAGTTGAGCATCAACCTACAAATCCTGAGGCCATGGTTCCATTCCAGGTCAGGGTACATGCCTGGGTTGCGGGCTCTATCCCCAGTGTGGGGGCATGCAGGAGGCAGCTGATCAACGATTCTATCATTGATGTTTCTATCTCTTTCTCCCGCTCCCTTCCTCTCTGAAAGCGATAAAAGTAGATAAAGATGCATGTGGTTTATAAGAGACAAAATCTAAAACAGAGGGTACTGAAAGGTTGAAAGTAATTTAGTTGGACAAAATATACTAGGCAAATGCAAACCAAAAAGGAATTGTTGTAATTCTACTAATACCAAGCAGTAGATTTTGAAATTTAAGAAGTGTTATTGCTTAATGATAAAAGGATAATTCACCAAGAAAATAGAGCAATTTTAAACCCATAGAATACTAACAACAGTGCTTCAAAATGTATAAAGCAAAACTTGGCCTTTATTGTAGAAGTTAAGTCCATAATCATAGTGGGAGTCTTAAAACTCCTCCTTTTCATATACTGATAGATCAAGCAAAGAAATAATTAGGGCATAGAAGATTTGAGCACCCTAAGGAACAAACTTGATCAAGTGTGCATACATAGAACTCTGTGCTCCACCAATAGGAAATAATAATTTTTCAATCTTGCAAAGTATATATTTTTATTTTAAAATTATTTATTATTTAAAGTATTGCATGTAGTATTACATATGTCTCCTTTTTCACCCATTGACCTCTCACTGGCCACCCCCACCCCCAGCACATGTTCTCACCCCCCTAGTGTCTGTGTAGATTGGTTATGCTTATATGCATGCATACAAGTCCTTTGGTTGATATCTTATCCACCCCCCGACACCCTCCCCAGCATTTTTGATACTTTCTTTTTACCCCAACTTGTCATGAATTTTTCAAAAAAGAAAATATCAAAAACACTGAAAAATCAACTTTATGTCCACCACATTTTTGTGCCAAAATGCAAGAAAATTAGAGAGCGATAATAAACAATTGCTAAATAGCCCTCCCAAATATGTCTGGAATCTTACTAAGCCCATTTCTAAATATATCTAAGTAGGTCATGGATATACATATCATGGATAGATCATGAATCTAAGAAGAAATTAAACTGGAAATTACGAAATATCTAGAACTGAATAACCACAAAAGCATCCCACAAATTTATGTAATATAGCTAATGTGGGATTTGAAGAGAAATTTAAAACCTTAAACTGTGTATATTAGAAAAGAAGAAAAATTTAAAAATTGATAAACTCAAGGTCAAGAAAAGGCCAACAGGATGCACCCAAGAAAATAGAGGAAAGTAAATAATAAGATAGAAGTAATAATGTAATATAAAACTAATAATATTGACAAAATCAAAAGCTGTTTTTTAGAAAAGACTAGTAAATGGGTAAACTGACAGTGCAGGAGAAGAGGGGAACCTTAACAATGTAGGAGAAAATGGGAAAAATACTAGGACTACTTTTTGGCAGTAAATCTGAAAATGTAAATGGACAGTTTTCTAGATAAATGTTACCAACATTAACTCAAGAAAAACATAAAATCCTAATTAGACCTATAACCATTCAAGAAATTGAATCAAAATGTCCTGTCCAAGATGGGTTTATAGTCTAAGACCATGGAACATATAGAGGTTTATTTATTCCTTCTGGTATTTTTTGGCTGAATGAATAATTAAGTCAACAGGAGACAGACTGACAAGAGAAAATCAAATTTAAGCTCTTGTCTACGGGAACCCCATATACGTGAGAGAGTAAGAGACCTCCCATATATGAGAAGTTCAGAGATAGAAAGGGGGATTGAGGCATATAAGACATCCTGAGCTAGGGATGGGGTAAAGGTGCCTTCAGGGCTTCAAAAGGTCATTGCAGGATTATAAAAGTAATAATAAATTAATAAATTACCCAATAGATAGGTCAAAAGAAGTTATCTCTGATAACCACTGTGGGCAAGTCCTCTAATTCACATTCTTCTTGGGGAGGGGTGGGCAGAAGTTTTTCTTGAGCTTGAAGCTAAAATTGCCTTTGGCTCAAGGTATTCTGCATCACACTGAAGCACATTATGGGGTGGCTCATCCTGAACCTTCACATACTCCATCAGCTCATGGAATATTGATCATAAGGGGCCAAGGAGCAAAGCAGTGTGACCAATTACGAAGCTTCTCCAGTTGGAGCATGATGATGGCTCAGACAAAGGTGGTTGCAGTGGAGGCAGCTGAGAGTGGTGGAATTTGGGAGAAATTCCAAAGATAGTGACAATAGGATTTACTGGTGAATTGAGTGTAAGGTGTGTGGGAAAAAGAGAAGTTAAGAATGACTCCAAGATTCTGGGCTGGAGCAACTGGTAGATGGAATTGCTATTTACTGAGAGAGAAAGTTGTAGAGAAGCAAGTTTGGGGAGGAAGATAAGGGGTTTAGTGAAGTTTTGGTAAGTAGGCAGTTGAATATATGAAGTCTAGAAGTCAAGGGAGAGGTCTGAGCTGGAAATAAAAACCTGGGAGTTATTGGTACATATGTGGTGTTTAAACTTATAATTTTCAAAACTCACAAAACTCACAGTCTGGGCCTCTAATGTGCAAATGGCTTTCTCACTTTTAAGAGATTTTTATTCTTTACGTCTCACTAATTCCTGTAGTAAGGTGAGGCATTAGTGAGATGTCAATCCTTAACCTAGTGTTGTGGAATCTTACAGAACACATTCACATGTAACGGGACCTTCTCTAAACACTCATCTTCTTCCTCTGTTCCCACGAGACTTAGCTTTTAGCCTCTTCATAGCTCTGATCCACCCTCTAGGTATGTTGCAGATAACAGATGTCCCGTTGGAAACATGGTGCTTGTCAGTGACAAAGTACACCAGATGCACTCTGCCAGGCTGGCAGTTCAGTGAAACTCTCAGTTTCCTTGTTCTGAAAACTCCATTTCCATTAACACAGCACTGGCTTTTGGTAACCATTCACATGCTGTTGGTAGGTTGCTGTTAAAACTTGTAGTCAGTGTTTTACAGTTGAAATTTCTTGTATCTAAGTATTAGGGCAATATATGGCTGGGTCACAGGGTAGCTGCTAGGGTTGGAGCAGGGGACCTTATTTGGAAAAAGGAGAAGAGGTCAGTTTAAAGAGTTGTTAGAGCCCTGGGGGTGGGAGTATATGTGCATAGGGAGCTGAGTCAGCTCAAAAGTGTGGGAGTAATGGCTAATAAAAACATGTGAGCCCAATAAATAAATTATTGTTGAATTCTGTCTAGTTTGTGCCAACCTACTGTTCAAGTTCAAAAGTAGTCTGCTGTTCTTGTGTTGGCCCAGCATCCAATTTGCAGCCCATACATGCCCCTTCCTTTATATGCACACTAGAGGCTCAGTGCACTAAATTCATGCATCAGGGGTGGGGTCCCTCAGCCCAGCCTATACCCTTTCACAGTCAGGGAGCACTCAGGGGATGTCCGACTGGTGACTTAGCAAGTCTAAGCTGTCAGTTGGACATCCTTAGCACTGCTGCAGAAGTGGGAGAGGCTCTCGCCACTGCCGCTACCCTTGCCAGCCTTGGGCCTGGCTTCTGGCTGAGCAGCACTCCCCTTGTGGGAGCTCACTGACTACCAGGGGGCAGCTACTGCATTGATCATCTGCCCCTGGGTGGTCAGTGTGTGACATAGCAGCTAGTCATTCCACCATTTGGTCTATTTGCATATTAGCCTTTTATTATGTAGGATACTCTCTTAGGAGCAGTAGATATCACCACTTCAGCATCTCTGCTCTCTCCTGTTGTTAAAATCTGCCCCATCCCTTGCTTGTTCTGAGAATTATCTTTGTATTGCCTCCAGCCAAGAAGATCGTGTAAGTGCTGTTTCTTGACTTTGTATGATGAAGACTTTAGCTTTTTTAAAAAAAAATCAAGGAGAGCCCTAGATGGTTGCTCAGTGGTTAGTGTTCGCCCTCGGACTGAAGGGTTGAGGGTTCATTTCCAGTTAAGGGCATGTACCTTGGTTGCAGGCTCGATCCCTGGACCTGGTCAGGGCATGGGCAGGAGGCAACCAATCAATGTGTCTCATGTTTCTCTCTCTTATCTCTCTCACTCCCTTCCACTCTCTCTAAAAATATCAATGGAAAAAAATACCTTTGGGTGAGGATTAACAAGAAATTTTTTTTCAAGGAGATAATAACACTGAATATTTCTTTTAAAACTACACATACTACCCTAGGGAGTCATGTACCATATCTTCTCTGGTTACCCTCTATCATTGTACCCCTACCTCCTGTAAAGTTCGCTGCCCTACCTTCTGCCTTCTCAAATTTCACCTCTGTCCTGTGAGTTTACTATTCTCTATTTCACCTATTTCTTCTCTTAATCTAGCAATAGGTCATTTCCTGTGTTAGAAGCAGTTCCCTGTTTTATTCACTTTTCTACTTTTAAAGCAAAAATGAGGTTTTACCTCCTGTTTGAATCATTCCTAAGGTTCATGTTGTATAAATCTGATTTGCTTCTTCAGGGTTTCTTGAAGAAAGATTAAACCTAAGAATGTGTAGAAAAATAAAACACACATTCTTAAAGGGAAAATTATTTGTATTAACTATACATAATACAAAATATAGATAGATAATATATACACTTTTTAATATCTTTGGAAAGATATTTCAGGCCATAAATCAGTAAAAATATAATTCTTATTACATATTTGTCCATTTATTTATTTAGTATCTAATGAGGTGAGGACCTTGGGTTAGAGTGGTAAACTAAAAAGGCAGACTTTGCCCTTAGGAAGCTTAAAACATAGAAGCAATACTTAAGATTGTGCCAGAAAGATATCCCATTTTTAAATTATTTTTTGAGAGAGAGAGAGAAGAGAAACATCAATTGGTTGCCTCCTGCATATGCTCTGACCAGGGATCAAATCTGCAACCTGGGTATGTGCCCTAACTGGGAATTAACCTGCCACCTTCTAGTTCATGGGATAATGTGCCAACCAAGTGAGACACACAGGCCAAGGCAAGGTATCCCCTATTTGTGGTCAGGAATTTTAATGTGGTTGAGATGTGAGATGACATTACTCCCCAAACTGATCTACAGATTCAACACATTCCTATCAAGAGCCCAGCTGCCTTTTGGCAAAAATTGACAAGCTGATCATAAAATTCCTACGGAAATGCAAGGGACCCAGAATGGTCCAAACAATCTTGAAAAAGAAGAATGAAGTTGGAGGACTCACACTTTATGACTCACTTCTCCTGCAGCAGGGGCACTGATCAGGTTTTGGCTCAGGTCTGTGCTATCTCTTCTAACAGTGCCTGGGGCCACTACATTAACTCTGTACTAGGAGCTCTCCTGATAGCTGCCGTTGACCGAGATCTGTCTCATCCTCTTCTTTTATGGCCCCACACCTGTCACCTCAGGAAATAGTTATCAAGTGGTAGAGTGGCTCTTATAGAATTTATCACTGATATTTATTTATTTTTTCAAGAGAAGTACACAGAGAGTTTAGTAAGACAGAAAGGAATGATTTATACAAGTGAGCAAAATCCAGGCCTAAAGGAGGGGAAAAGCAAAGAGCTGAGGGTAGAGAGAGTGCAGAGCTGCCAGGGTTTTTGTCTCAACCATATCAACGGGAAAAAAACTAGCAGTATTAACAGTAAAAATAAAAGAGGACACTCAGGCATTGCTTTTTCCTAATAAAAATAATGATGGTTACATCGAGCTAACTTATAGATTCTTCCCCTAACCATCTATCTTCATCTGATTTCCTGAAATAATTATATGAAAAAGAAATAACTTGAATGAAATTGTTCAAATGGGATCAATAATATTAATATATTTGTAGCTATTGAGCACTGATTTGCACTGCTAGACAAAATGCTTGATACGAATTATTTTACTTAATCCTCACAAACAACCCCATGAGTTCCAGGCACTACTCTAATCCCCATTTGATAGATGGAGATGGATAGATGTTCAAGGTCACAGCTGGATTGTGGTAGAGCTCTGAGCACAGGCAGTCTGTTTCCAGAGCCTGTGCTCTTAAACACAATACATTGAAGGTTATGTGTGTGTATAGATCTAATTAAATTATATTTTTAAAAAGATTGGAAAGTAGCATATAGCTAAAATGACATATCTGAAGCCATAGGCTTAACATGGACAAACATACCTACCTTCCTCTTGCCTGCAATTTGCCTGTTTGTGTTTAGCTTGTAAAATTGCATGAGATGGAGGCCCTTTGTCTCTCCTCCATTGAGATAACTAATATAAGCAGAAGACCCCATGGCTCTAAAGAGATAGAACTGTTGGGTGGTTCACAAAAATCAGTGACTATGAGTAAAGATGGTATAGCACAATCCTCCTCTACTAGAGGAATAAATCAAAGACAAAAGCACTGGGTCATTCTTACAAGAAGGGACAGCAACCTGGCTGGTGTGGCTCAGTGGTTAAGTGTCAACTGGCACATGCCTGGGTTGCAGTCTTGATCCCCAGTGTGGAGCATGCAAGATGCAGCTGATCCCTCTCCCTTCTTCTCTGAAATTAATAAAATATAGTTTTTTAAAAAGAATGGACAGTAGGCCAGAGGTCACAAAGTATCCCCCAGTCTATGATCATTTTCAGTTTTTATGAATCACATCAAAATGGCACTTCCACATCTTCTTCTAATACAATATATTATTTTTATAGACTTAAAGAGAGAAGCAAGTCCTAGTCAGCTCAGTCTGTTCGAACAAAATACCACAGACTCGGTGGTTTAAACAGAAATTTATTCCTCACATTTCTAGAGGCTGGGGAGTCCAATATCAGGTCGACAACATGGTCAAGTTCTGATGAGAGCCCTCTTCTGGGTTGCAGACAGCTGACTTCTTGTTACTTTCTCACATGGCAGAAAGAGAGCAAGGGAGTCCTACGGCCTCTTCTTATGAGGGCACCCATCCCATTCATGAGGGCTGTGCCTTCATGACCTAATCACCTCCCAAAGGTATAACCTCCAAAATACCAACCATCACAGTAGGAATTAGATTTCAACATGCAAATTTTGGGGAGACATAAGCATTCAGTTCATGACAGTAAGTATTCTTTTTGTTGAGTGTCCCCAGTTTAGCATGGCTTGTTTATGCATTTTGAATGTGGGGGTCACCAAAACACTAGATAGTTCTTTAGTAGAACAAGGGATTCATACAATCTAACTCTGAGTGGGAATGAACTAATCTACTTCAACAGTTAAGCCCAAGCTACAGAATGAAAGAGGTGACTTTCATTTAGCAGGACAGTGACATTTCATAATCCAAACCACACTTAGCACTATGTGCAAGCAGTCCCTGCTGTGTCATCACAAGGCTGTTTGTCTCTGTGGACTCAGGGTTGATGGCTACGCCAGGAAGGGGCCACGTCCTTTCCCTGGATGTCCTGATGATTTCCTGTCCAGGGTTAGCCAACTGGCCTCAGAACAGATAAAGATGTTTATGTTATACATTGTTGGTGCATAGTGATTTTTAAAAAAAATAACTCCAGAAGTCCACTGTTGGAATAAGACCATCCCTAGACTTCAGTTCTAGTTGACTCTAAAATCATTGATTTGTAGTTGTTGGCTGTAGAACTGTGTCAATACACTGAATGCTGTTGCCCCTGAGGGCAGTATCAGTTGAGTTTTAGATGTTTTTTCGAAGCACGCAGATTAAAGAGGAGAGTTGAATATTTAATTCCTTGGGTAAGACAATTTGAAACTATGCCAATGTTTCTTTACCTAATAACCTTGGCAGTATCACTTTGAAAGTACCCAAGGGAGTTTTTTCATGAGCCTTCTTGTAAATAATTTGGTGCCCTTTTTTAAACTGGCAAGGCTCTGATTATTATAAGGTGTTTTATTAGATGTATATTTCTTTGCATATTTTCAGGAAAAGTCAACAGAGGCTTCTATGACTCCTCCTACGTTATCTATTTAATGTCTAGGTACAGAGTTTATTAGGACTGGCTTTTTAAAAAGCAATAGATTTATTGAGATATAATTTACTTATATAATTCATCTCTTTAAAGTATACAATTGAATGGTTTTAATATATTAACTACAATCAACTTTAGAATATTTTCATCACCCAGAGAAAGGGAAAAATACCTACTAACCATCACTTGCTTCCATTTACTCTCACTTCATCCCTACCTCCAACCCTAGATAACCACTAATCTACTTTATATCTCAATGGATTTACCTATTCTGGACAGTTTGCATAAATGAGATCATATGATATATAGTCCTTTGTGACAGGCTTCTGTTGCTTAGCATCATATCTTCAAGGTTCATCCATGTTGTAGCATGTGTCAGTACTTCATTCCTTCTTGTTGCTGAATAATATTCTATTATTTGTATAGACCACATTTTGTTTACCCGTCAGTTGATGGACATTTGGGTTGTTTCTTCTTTGGGTCTATTATGCATAATGCTGTGACAAACATTGTGTATACTTTTTGTGTGTGAAGGTCTGGATTTCTAGTGACTCATCTGGTCTTTAAAATACTGGTTATAAAATAGCCAAATAGCACTCCCAGTGTCCTCTTGCTCAGCACCCCCTCTTTAGGCACATGAAATATCTGGATTACAGATGAGGCAGCTAAGACTCAGATAGGATAAGCAGCTTCCCTGAGGGAAAATGAGATATGGGACCCAACTCCACTTCAACAGTTAAGCCCAAGCTAAAGAATAAAAGAGGTGGCTATCATTTAGCAATGGCATGGCATGGCTTGGCATTGCTGTACACATTGGTGACAATGCTTTACCAATTTGTGTGGATACATGAAGGCAGAAGAAGACCTAAAGCCTGAAGTGCACATATTTATAAAAGTCTTGCAGGCTTGTTCTGTTTGCTCTTTTTTTTTTTTTTTTTTACTGTTTGTCATTTTCAATAGTGTGATCTGTTCTGAAATCAAAATGACAAGAACTTCAAAGTGACAATATTCCTTAGGATCTTCTTAGTGATGTCACTTTTCGCTCACGATCACACTGGTGTTGGCAGAGCAAGGACTGAAACTCCTGTCTCTTCACTAGTCATTCTGACCCTTGTTATGGCCTCTGAAGACAAGTATTCTTCATCCAGGAGCTTGGTAAAGGGTGTTGTTGAATCATTTTGTGTCTCTTCTTTAATAGAATCCCATCACGGGGCTGCTGTCTGCCAGTCATGAACAGAAGGATGCCTGGGTGCGGGATAATATCTACAGCATCCTGGCCGTGTGGGGCCTGGGCATGGCCTACCGCAAGAATGCCGACCGTGATGAGGACAAGGCCAAGGCCTATGAGTTGGAGCAGGTAATGCTGATTGGCAGCCATGTCTTGGCTGCTCAGCACCTCTTCCTTAAACTGAAAAGCCTACAAGGAAGTAGCTGTGTGTACAGAATAGTTTGGTGCAGATGTTGGCTCCATTTCTGCTTTAGAATATTTTGGGGAAGTACTTAAATGACCTCAACCCCTCATTTGTTTTTCCCTTTGAGATTTTTCCTTCCAAAAAAAAATTACAATGAATTGGTAAATAAAGCATTCAAATTTCTGACTAGCTATTTCTCACACACATGTTGGGTCAATTTTATATATCTATATCTATATCTATATATCTATATATCTATATATCTATATATATCTATATATATCTATATATATCTATATATATCTATCTATATATATATATATCTATATATATATATGTCAAAGGCTAATATGCAAAGTGTTCCCTGGGAGTTCGACTAGGAGACCAGGAGTTTGATCACTTGTTATGATGTGTGCTGATCACCAAGAGGTGGCATGGAAGGAAGGCCCCAGCCAGCAGCCAGGAGGCCCCAGTTGGCAGCCAGAAGGCCCCAATCAGCCCTGATCACTGGCCAAGCCTAGGGAACCCTACCCATGCACGAATTTCATGCACTGGGCCTCTAGTAGTTATATATATGAAGTTATATAAAATAATATGATTGTTTTTTAAAAGTCAGTACATAAGAACTGCACATTCCAAAGAGTATACACCTTTCAAGTAGTTATGTTGAAAGGATGCTTATCCAAACAGTATTGCCACAATTTAAAACACGTTTGGAATTTCTCTTAAAAATGCCTTTCTAGTTTGAGCCATTTCGAATCAGTCTTTTTAATTTATAGTCACCCTCTAATTTTGAACCATGTTGGTATTATCCAATTTTTGTGCTTATGTTGCCATAGAGCTCAATGAAGTCCTTTTATTGTTTTCCAAAATCAGAATCCAAGATACCCACCAAAGAAAAGATTTACCATCATTGAGTATGTAAGAAAATAATCAGGAGGTGTTTCAGTTTTCATGACCCTTTACTACATCCTCCACTGAAAACCATGTACATTCTGCAAGAGAGGAGATGCTCATGGCCTTGAGTGAGCTTCTTTCAGCCAGGCAACTTTGAGCTATCCTATTCTCCAGCCATTTGTGAAGCAGTTTCATAGTGTTGTTGATAGGCCATATTAAGCCCTAGACTGTTTGGTTCAGTGGATAGAGCATCGGTGTGTGGACCAAAGGGTCCTAGGTTCAATTCCAGTCAAGGGAATGAACCTCAGTTTCATGCTCCATCCCCAGCACGGTTGTGGAGGCAACCAGTCGATGTGTCTCTCTCACATCAATGTTTCTCTCTCGCCCTCCCTTCCACTCTCTCTAAAGAAATTAATGGAAAAAAATACCCTCAGGTAAGGATTAACGAAACATAGGACATATTAAGATCAGTCTTTCAATATTCACTATTAAGATCTGAATTGTGAAGGAAAGGAGAGGTCACATAATGTATTGACTAGGAACTCAAAGTCTGGAGTCAAATAGCCTAGACTCTGCCCTTGCTCTATCCGCTGGGAACCTTTAGCAATGTTACTTCATCTCTCTCAGCCTTTGGTTCCTCATCTATAAAGTGAGGTAATAATAACACCTATCTCAAAAGACTGTTGGAAGAATTAGAGAGAATCAGGTAAAGTGTTTTGTACAATGCCTGGACATAGTACTGATTATCAAAGTACTATTGCTATTTATAATGATAATTAGAATTATAATAAGTTGTTACAATACATATTATTAAGAAACCTTGGCAGCTACTTGCATTTTGTAAGAACTTTACTCAACAGTTCAGTAATGGTATCACAAATGGCTATTTTGGCACAGAGCAGTATTACTTGGGACAGGCATGGTGAACTTAATTCATCCTTACATAACAAAAATAAATTACTAAGAATTGTGCCATGCCCTAGCCAATTTTGCTCAGTGGTTAGAGCATAAGCCTGCAGACTGAAAGGTCCCAGGTTTGATTCCGGTCAAGGGCATGTACTTTGGTTGCGGGCATAGGAGGTGTGCAGGAGGCAGCTGATTGATGTTTCTCTCTCATTGATGTTTCTAACTCTCTATCTCTCTCCCTCTCCCGTCCTCTCTGTAAATAATCAATAAAATATATTCTAAAAATTAAAATAAAAAAATAAAACTCCAAACTTTATTTAAAAAAAAAGAATTGTGCCATAAAGTTCCAGGGTACCACTAGACTTATACAATTGCTTGCTAAAATATCAGTGAGAAGTCATTGGATTTCAGAGCTGGGAGATGCCACCTGGTCCAACTCCTTCATTTGAGATAAATCATTTTGTCAGGATTTTCTTTCTTTGTGATGGAGTGGAGAGGTGGAAATAACTAAACAGTCAGAATACTTGTATACACTTAGCACCTTCCTTCCCAGGGAAGTCTCCAGGCAGCGTTGGCTTGCTGGCCACGTGGTGAGGTTTTCATGAAGCAGGGAAGCTGGCCTTGTTACTGATCCCACTTTATTTCTACAGAACGTGGTGAAACTCATGCGGGGTCTTCTCCAGTGCATGATGAGACAGGTAGGTGGAAAGCAACCAATGTCTTTGGGGGTCATCTGAGTGGGCATTTCGTCATTTTCATGATGACAATTCACATTCTTAAAGCATTTTGAACTTTCCAAGATGAGAAATTGAAAATATGTTGCTTACTTTCTTCTTTAAAGTTGTCTTCCATACTTGTATTACACTGTATGACTTCACAGACTCCAAGGACGCTGTGTTTCAGAATCTCTTTTTTTTTTTGGAATCTCTTTTGAAGAGATGCTTGCGTCAAAGGAAAACATATGTTTTTTTAATAAATGGGGAAGAAAAGATTGTTTTTAAAAGCAATCCTAGAAAGCCATGTACTGTTGTTTATTCTGTTGAGTTTATAAAAAGGTTTCTTTTGAGTTGAAATGCTTGAGTTTCTAAAACTTGACATTACTATTCACTGGTATTTTCTGTGAGGGTTAAATAAAACAACTCATTGAGCACATACTGCATACAGAGCATCATACTAGGATCTGCAACAGATACAAAGGTGACTACAATACTGTCCCCGCCCTTAATCAGCACGTGCCTGCTCGTCTTCAAAGACAGTTATTCTTTTTCTTTCAACATAACAGGCCCTCTTCCTATTATCCTTCTCACCCTCTTTTCCTCCTTTCCTCATTGAGTGCCTACCATATGTTAAGGCTCATGCCGGGGGTACACAGGCATAGAAACCCCTTGTCTTGCCCCCTTGCCCCTGCAGAACTAGTTAAAATCTCACTGGGCTGGGACGTTCCTAAAGATGGGCGGGAAGAATCCCACACACAGTCCCTCTGTGTGGTGCTCACTAGTGAAAATCCCATTTTCCATCCTTTTGGCTCCCAGAGGTAGCAGATAAGAGGCCTGCATCCAAGAGATTGAACCTAGGTGTGGCCTCTGCCAGCCATGAACCTCTTAGCTATGCAGAGCTGGCTTGCCTTCTCCCTCAGGTGGATAAAGTGGAGAAGTTCAAGCACACTCAGAGTACCAAGGACAGCCTGCACGCCAAGTACAACACTGCCACCTGCAGCACCGTGGTGGGTGATGACCAGTGGGGCCACCTTCAGGTGGATGCCACCTCCCTCTTCCTCCTGTTCCTGGCCCAGATGACTGCTTCAGGTGAGCCAAGGCCATTTGAGCCCACTGTACAGGGAGTAACAATCCAGAAGGGTTCAGGGAGGGGCAAATATTGATGAGTATTCAAAATAAGCTATTTCGCCCTAACCAGTTTGGCTCAGTGGATAGAGCATCGGCCTGCAGACTAAAAGGTCCCAGGTTTGATTCCGGTCAAGGGCATGTACCTTGGTTGCGGGCACATCCCCAGTGGGAAGTGTGCAGGAGGCAGCTGATGGATGTTTCTCTCTCATCGATGTTTCTAACTCTCTATCCCTCTCCCTTCCTCTCTGTAAAAAATCAATAAAATATATATTTAAAAAAAAGATTTTAACAAAATAAGCTATTTCTTTAAAGAAAAGCATGCTTCATTATAATATTACTAGAGGCTCGGATCACAGATTCATGCACCAGTGGGGTCCCTCATCCTCGCCTGCACTCTCTTGCAATCAGGGGATGTCGTAGTGTGTGAAGCGGCAGGTGACTGGGGAGGGGCCCAGGCCGGGCACTGCACTGCTCCAGCTCATCCCAGCACCGCTGTGCCTGCCAGCACTCAGTAGCACTGCTGCAGAGGCAGGAGAGGCTTGCGCAGCTGCAGCTGCGCTCACCAGCCATGAGCCTGGTGTCTGACGCCCCTTGGTCAGCTGAGCAGTGCTCCCACTGTGGGAGCACATTGACCACCAGGGGGCAGCTCCTGTGTCCAGCGTCTGCCCCCTGGTGGTCAGTGTACTTCATAGTGACTGGATGACCAGTCATTTGGTGGTTTGGGCGATTAGGCTTTTATATATATAGATGAGCACTGACTCTGTGACATGCCAATAGTCAGCCTCCTGAGCACTCACAGGATGAGGACAGCTCTGTTAGCATCTCTGTAGTTAATTCCAAAGCTGTCTTTCTGTCATTGTCACTTAGTTACTGGGTGACAACTTAGATAAGATCTACCTTCAACAGTTCAACTCTCTGCAGTGTCATGCCCCCTCTTACTAGTAAAGTTTTCTTCTCCCAGAGTTTATCAGTGAATATGCTACAATTAACTATTCCTTTATTCTTTCCCTTTTTCCTGTTATAACTAATATTGCAATATCAACTTTGACCCATATCTATTTGTTTCCTTCCATTAGTTAGATTACAATCAAAGAGTGCAGAAGGCCTCACACCTTCCCTTTTAATCCTTTCTGCATGTAGGCACACACACAAAGGTAGATTCCTTCCTTCTTTCATTTTTTCTTTCTTTCCTTCCTTCCTTCCTTTCTTCTTCCATCTCTCCCTCCCTTCCTTCCTTCCTTCCTTCTTCTTTCTGCTATTAGACATCATGTTAAAATTTACTTCAGACTTAAATTTTGATGCTCCAGTGAGAAAAATGAAAATGGGGCCCTAGTCAATTTGGCTCAGTGAATAGTGTTGCCTGCAGACTAAAGGGTCCTGGGTTCAATTCTAGTCAGGGCACATGCCTGGGTTGCAGGCTCGATCCCCAGTAGGGGGCGTACAGGAGGCAGCCAATCAATGATCCTCTCTCATCATTGATGTTTCTATTTCTCTCTCCCTCTTCCTTCCTCTCTGAACAGTCAATAAAAGTTTAAAAAAAGAGAGAAAGAAAAATGAAAATGGGGCAAAAGGATTCATTTCCTGGCGTGATATTTGTAATTGGCAGCTTTCTTTACAACATAACTTCATAATTTCATTGTTTGGTCTTCTTTACTAGGTTTACGTATTATTTTCACCCTCGATGAGGTTGCCTTCATACAGAATCTTGTTTTTTATATAGAAGCTGCATATAAAGTTGCTGTAAGTACAAACCCCGGTAGTGTTTTCAGTTATCGAAAAGAATAAAAAATCAGGTGGTTCTCTGAGAGCCAGGCTATTTGGGGCTGACCAGAAATTTAGCATGATTACAGGTGTAAGATTATGTCACCTCTACACACAAAGTGCACATTTTTGTCCTGGGACACAATTGCAGAGTTCAGGTGGCATGTACATAGGCTGGTCTGACTCAGAATTAAGGGCAGCAGTAGCAGCACCTCAGTGAGAGCTGCTATGCCAAGGTGATGACCCCAAACAGCCTACAAATAGAGGGGCCAGATGTGTGCTCCAGACCAGGTGTGTGTGAGTACAAATGTGCATGAACCCCAGCTCCTCCAGGGTTGACTATCAGGGTGATGAGGAAAGTGGAGAGTTTGGTTTGAAAAAGAAAGCCACTGTGGTTTAAAGCAAGGGTCAGCAAACACTATATGCAAAGGGCCAGAGAGTAAATATTTTCAGCCTTGTGGTCCCTATGGTCTCTTTTGCTGCGACTCTACTTTGCCACGGTAGCGCCAAAGTAGCCATAGACAACCCATAAACACATGAGCACGGCTGTGTCTCAAATATACTTTATTTACAAAATCAGGTGGCAAGCTAGATTTGGTCCAAGGGCTATAGTTTACTATCCCCAGGTCTAAAGCAGTAACTTTCAATCAGGGGCAATCTTCCCCTCCCAGGAGACACTGGGCAATGTCTTGAAACATTTTTGGTTGTAATACTGGGGAGGGTGCTCGTTACATCTAGAGGGTGGTGTCCAGGGACTATGCTGAGCATCCTACAGTGCACAGGACAGCCCCCACCACAGAGAATGATCTGTTCCCAAATATCAATAGTGCCGAGGTTGACAAATCCTGGTCTAAAGAAACTCAAGAAATCTTCAGGTGGGACTTTAGTTGGACTTTGGAGGATGAGTAGAGTTAGATAAGCAGAAGGAGGGAAAGGGATGTTTGCGGTGAGGGAATAGCACGAGTAGTCATAGAAGCAAGAACAGGCTCTGAGTGTATGTATTTGGGAGGATGCTTGGGAAAAATGGGTGCGGAGTGAATGAGTAAACTTAGGGTGAAAGTTGTGTGTTAGACAGTGATAGAAAACAGTCAGTTTGTGGGTGTGCGGGGGCGGGGTTGTGGTGGAGAGGCCAACTAATAGAGGTGTGGCCATACAGAGAAAGATCTGAACAGGATCCATTACAGTCCTATAAACAGTTTGTCACTTTAGACTCTTAAGCAGGGAGTGAGCTGATCAAAGCAATTTTTGAGTTGGAGTGAAGATGGGTTGGAACATGGAAAGGCCCAGATGTGAGGAATACTGAAGGAAGGAGTCCTAGGTCCTAGCTACAAGGCAAAGAGTCTAAAGTCACTCTGGTGTGTCTAAGTTGAAATTTTCACATTTTGAAAATGTTCATCTTTAGAGACCAAATAATAAATACTGAAATGTTGGCATTGGTCCTGTTCTTGTTGGGTTGTAATCTTTCAATAGTGCACATAGCATTATTTCAAAACAGTATCCAGTGCTTAGGTTTCTTAAGAGAAAGCATGAATTATAAAAGTTAGATATGCATGTATCAAGTCCTCTATGTTGATAGAGTGTTCTGAGCCAATTCATATTAACCAGTTTCAAATACCAGGAAAGTTCAGTATTCTGTGCCTTAGTTTTGACTTGGGCTCCTGTTACTTGCTGAGTCTTTCTTCCCCCAAGAGGTAATGCTAGAAAAAGATATCAAATTATTTTAAATGGTTTGGTTGGCTTCAACTATTTCTAACCCATTTGTTGAAGTTTCTTTATTCCATCTTATAATTTAATATAAGTTCAAAGGAATTAGCTAAATTGAAGGGCAACATTTTATTTGATTTTAAGATAAATAAAATATTTTGTTTTCTCCAAATCAAGAGTTTCTCACAAATTAATAATTTTTTTGGTTCCACCTGAGTATTTACTTCTAAAACTCTGCACAAAGGTCAAATGAACGGAAATTGAGGAAAAACAGCCTGAGTATATAAAACCATGGATTTGGTGGTCTTGGAGAAGAGATGTTCATGTTCCAGTATGCATGCAATAACATAAATGAATCATTTTTCCATAACACTTCTCATGTTACTCTTTTTCCTGCTTTGATTACTGCCTTTTTCTCCTGCAGGATTATGGAATGTGGGAACGTGGCGATAAGACTAATCAGGGCATTCCGGAATTGAATGCAAGCTCTGTAGGAATGGCCAAGGTGACGGCTCTTCCTCCTTGTTCTTCCTTCTGTGCATTTTTACTGCTTTGACTCGGTTCTCATTATAAGTATGAACTTAATCTGATTAGTATATTTTTCAAAAGTCAACAGCAAGTATGAAATTCAAGTGGCGTGTGTACCCAGCCAACCGAAATTATAAGTAAAGAATGTAGGTTTCCTGCCCTGAAATCTGCATGTGCTTGAAAGTAAGGGCACTCCCTCCTCCTTGTCCATTGTTATCAACCACAGGTCTAAGCTCTTACTGTTGCCTAGGAAGCTGGATGTAGACCTTCAGTCTTCTTTTCTGGATCATAAAGAGGGCTGAAGAACATGACCACTTTGTAGGGCAGGGCTCACAAGTTCAAAAGTCTATAGCGTCAGGCAAGTAAAATAAAACCACGTGAAGTTGGCCAGATAGAAAAATATTGTTGGGTATTGGGGATACTGACAACACTCTCTAAAAGTATTCCAGTTCAAAATCACTTTAAAAACTTACTTAGGTCAAAACAGAATACGCCTGTGGGGCAGATTCAGGCTACCAGTTTTCATCTCTTGTCCTAGATGCTTTCCTCTCTTCCTCCTCAATACCAAAGTGTACTTTGGGAAAGACTCCAGAGCTAGAGTTGTTAAAGCAACTAAATATGCTCTGTTAAGAGAACAGACTGATGGTTGCCAGATTGGAGGGGGGTAAAGGGGGTGAGTTAAAAAGGTGAAGGAATTGAGAAGTAGATTGGTAGTTACAAAATAGTCATGGGGATGTAAAGTACAGCATAGAGAATACAGTCAATAATATTATAATAACTATGTGTGGTGCCGGGTGAGTACTGGAAATATCGAGGGGGGGGGGACACTTTGTAGAGTATATAATTATCTAACCACTATGCTGTATACCTGAAACTAATAAAGAATAATATTGAATGCAAACTGCAAGTGAAAAAAATTTCATAATAAAGAAAAAAATACTAAAAGTAAAATATATTCTCTGTTAAGGTCAACTGACAGACAACATACTTAGTATTAAAAGAATTAACTTTCTTAAGTGCCAGATATGCTAATGTTTGGAGTTAATCACTAAATAGGAGAAAGAAAAGCCAACCATGAATTTAGTGCCCCCTGTGCGCACGTGCGTGTGTGCGTGCGCATGCACGCACACACACACACACATACACGGTTATTAATTTATTAATATTTAATTTTTGTATAATAATTTCATTTGGGGAAATATTTTTATTTTCTCCTGCTCTGACCTACTGAAAATAAGGCTAGAACATGACCAGAGGACTCTTTAGCTGAATTTTAATGTTTTATTATCTTTGGGAAAACGTGTATACTAGATTGCTTAATGAAAAAGGAGTATCAGATATGGGCGTGCATGTTCACTAGAAAGGAAAAAGTAATTCAGACCTGTGTTTGTAGGCGGCACTTGAAGCAATTGATGAACTGGATCTTTTTGGAGCCCATGGAGGACGCAAGTCCGTGATCCATGTCCTGCCCGATGAGGTTGAACACTGCCAGGTAACAGCTCAGCCTCACATTCCAGAGAGCTGGATAGGAGACTCATGAAGGGAAGAGCTGGGCTCCAGTTTTCCTTACCTTCCTAGCTTGGTGGTACTTGGCTTCTTTGAGCTTTAGTTCCCTCATTCATACAGTGGGCATATTGGGCCCTTTCCCTCCTGCTGCACAAGGTGGTCTTAAGGACAAGAGTAAATCAACTTAATTTGTCAGAATACTTTGTAAGCCAGAAAGTACCATGCAAACATAAGACACGACAATGTTATATGTATGGAGTCGGCAATTAAGACACCTTGTTTTGCAGAAGGCAAAATCTGTTTTATTTGTTTTGAGCACATAGGTGGTTTTCTTTCAGGTTTACTTCATGATGCCCCAAAATTGAATGACTAGCAAGCACTAGTTCACTTGGGGATGGAAGAGGAGATGGACAGAGTGGATAATAGTGGAGAGATGAGATGGGAGAAATGGCAAAGTAGTAGAACCTTCATGAAATAAAAATCAGAGAAAGGAGTGATTTTGTGAAGATTAGGGAACTCCATTAAGCAGATAGTAGGTCACCAATTACTGGTCAATCACCAAACTCTTATTTACAAAATAGTCATGGGGATGTAAAGTACAGCATAGAGAATATAGTCAACTAGTAAGGACCCACTGTGTGCTAGGACTATGGAAGTCAGATACATAAAACTTGGAGTGTATAGTAACCCATTCTCTCTAGGACTAAACTAAATTCTGTTGTTATCATTTTGCCTGAGTGTTCTTGTGGTCTTCTGGATTTGAATTTTTCTTTAAGTGGTTTCTCAGTCACCCAGTTTAACTGTCCACATTTCATAGAAGCCAGACATTTCTCTATAGTGGTCCTGTACGTGTGTTCTTCTTTGTCTTTTTCTTCACCATCAGGACATCCTAACCTGCTGACACAGGTAGCCCCTAGTTCCTCCCCTGCATGTCCTGAAGGCCCAGCAAAGTATACAGAAGTCACAAAGGAAGGGAGACAAGGAGTTCTCAGTACGGTCCCCAGGCAGTACCACACTCGCTCCAACTCTTTATTCTCCCCCAAACAACAGGAATCATTGGTTGGGTGGGCAGGGTCGCCCATCAGGATCATATTGGTAGGACAAAGCTCTAATTATTTTAATGTTCCTTTGGGGCAAAGGTCATGATCTCTAGATATTGTACCTAACTATTAGTACATCACAGGTTAAAGCCACCTCTGTTTTTCATTCAGTCTATTCTGTTCTCCATGCTGCCAAGAGCATCGACGTCTAAAGAGATTGATGCTGGACTTCTTTCTATTATTTCTTTCCCGGCCTTTGCAGTGGAAGATATGAACCTTGTGAATGTGACCAAAAATGAAATTATTTCTAAGCTCCAGGTAAGCGTTGGTCACACTAGCGCCAATCTGCCCTGTGTTAAGTGCCACTTTCACACTATGACTTGGAGCAGCTCAACCAAACCTTGGTTCTCCATGAGGCAATAGCTTGGTTTATCTAAGTGGGCTCATAGAGTGAGGTATCCAAAGCTGAGTCTACAGGTGACAAAAGTAAGTCTCTTAGTGATCAAGTGACTTGGTTCTCTTCCTAAGTTGCAGAGGTCGACTCAAGCCATCATCTTTGAACCCCAATTCATACCACTCCTGTACTTTTAAGGCAGAACTTCTTAACCCTTTAGACATCACAGACTTCTTTGAAAATGTCTTGAAAGCTATAGAGTCCCTGCCATAAAAAAATATACATCTCAATATCTTCAAACTTTACACACAATATCAGGGAACTTAGTGATCCCAAAGTTAAATTGAATTTTTCCTAAAAAATTCCTGTTCTGAGTAACTATGTAACTATGATACATTACATCAAAGTGAGAATGTTATTAAAGATTCCAGCCAGCCTATGGCTCAGTTGGTTGAGAGTCATCACATGCACCAAAAGGTCACCGGTTCAATTCCCAGTCAGAGCACATACTTGGGTTGTGGACTTGATTCCCCAGTAGGGTGTGCAGAAGGCAGCAAATCAGTGTTTCTTTGTCACATGGATGTTTTTTTCTCTCTCTGCCTTCCTCTCTCTCTAAAAAAAAGTCAATGGGAAAAAATACTAAATGTTTCATTAACAAATTGTGTATATGTGTGTGTGTTTAAGAGAGAGAGGGAGGGAGAGAGATGGAAACATCAATGAGAGAGAAACACTGATTGGCTGCCTCCTTCATGCTCCCCACTGGAGATTGTGTCTGCAACCCAACCGTGTGCCCTGACTGGGAAATGAACTAGAACCGGGAACTTATTGGTTCATGGGTCAATGCTCAACCATTGAGCCACATGGGCCGGGCAACAAAGTGAGGAAAAAATTCCAGCCAACTGAAGTTATTGGTAAAATTATCAAAGAATATTCCTTTCCTAAGCCAAAATTCACGTTTATGATCTTACTTAGATTCCATGAAAAATGCTGTTAGCCCTTGGAAAAAAAGGAGTTAAAGGGTCTCCAAGCATATCCCCCAAAAGACGATGGCTGTCTCAGGGTTCAGTGGTGGAAAAGGAACCTCTTTAGATAGTTGAAGCGGGCAGAGAGTTAGTGCAGGGAATGAAGTGCTTATAGGGAGCAGACAGATTCTAACTGGGCCTCCCAGAGCCATCTGGGGCCGGCCACTAGGGCAGTGCTTGCCTCCACAGCCTACACTACAGCAACTCATACACACTTAAGAAATTGGGAAATGGTCACCCAAAGCTGCTAGCCAGGGATTTACTAGTAGAAAGGCAGATTAAGAGAGCCCTGCCACTGCCATTCTTTCCTGACACCCAGAAAGCTGGACAGGAACACTGGAGCCTGCGGCAGGAAAACCAGAAGTGACAGCTCTAAGCCACAGGAAGCCCCACCTGCCTCCCTATCGAGCTTCAGGATGTAGGCTCCTTTGCAGTGGAAGATATGAATTTTGTGAATAGAACCTATCTACAAGGAGTCTGGAATGCCTTTTTAGTTTTCCAGTCTTTCAAGAAGAAGCGGTCTAATCCAGGTATCTGAATGGTGGCTTTTCCAAGCAGTGAGGTTCCCTTTGCATCATTGCATAATACGACAAATCAAAATGAAAGGCTGGTCATTCACTGAACTCTCAGTGATTAGTCTCACACCTCTGATAGTTTAATGTAGTATTTTGGAATTTTCTTCCAGGGACTCATCAAACCTGAATTTACTTTACGTAGGACTTAAAAATAACTTTTTATACTGGTAACAAAGACCACTTGGTACTCATTTCAGTATTACGAGATTCGTGAGAAAGGGGGCAAAGGGTTGACTGGGGTTAAAAATCAAAAGGCAAAGAAATTCTTCTGGTGTCTTCAAGTGTACTTGTTTTTCTTTATCTTCTTAGGGGCGTTATGGATGTTGTCGCTTCCTTCGAGATGGTTATAAAACCCCAAGAGAGGTTGTATTTAAATAATGTTTCTTGATATTCCTTAACTGCTTCATGTCTAACTTGCCACTGTGGTGTTCTCCCTCTATTGATTATAATTACGTGTTAGAATATTGGAAAGAGAAGTCTTAATTTTGGTATCAGCAAGCCTGGAGTTAGACAATAGAATAGTAAAATCATTAGGAGGACAGCAAGCTGGTGGTTTAAAACCAGCTTGTAGACAGGGACAAAGAGTTCTGTGGCTCACATGGGTTTTTAAATACCAACTGTGGCCGCCTCCTTGGGTTTCTTTGCCATAGTGACTGATAGAATAATATCAATAAAATAGCCTGCCAAGCACTATGAGAGATAAATTGCTATTTATTTGTTAGAGATACAGGAAACAATATAGTAAACTACCAAGGAGTCTTGTGTACATTTCTGATATTTTGCCATAGAAACTGCCAAAAATAGCATCTCCCCATTATAACAGAATCCTAATTATACCCACCTCAAAGCTGCATTGAAAGAGATAAGTGAGGGAAACCCAGTGACGTACAATGGCATTATGTATGTATCTGACATCACCTTTTAGAAGGTTTACCTATTGGATTACAGGACCCAAACCGATTGCATTATGACCCTGCTGAACTCAAGCTCTTTGAAAACATTGAATGTGAATGGCCCGTGTTCTGGACTTATTTCATCATCGATGGGGTCTTCAGTGGTGATGCTGTTCAGGTAAGAAGATGCTGGGAATTGTTTAATCTTCCACTTATCTGTCAAAGGACTTCGCTAGAGGTGGTCTCTATCCAGTTTCACCAACATATTCCCTTTGCTTAGGACATAGTAAGTACACAGTACATATTTGTTAATGCAGCATTCATTTGTCCAGGACAGGTTTCTTTAGCATTTGCTGCTGTGCATACTTTGGTGAGCAAAATAGACCTGTCTCGATGAAGCTTCTGTACATGACTGATGAACTCAAAGATTTGCTGCTTTTTTAACCTTTTCAGATCTGACATTTTTGTTTACCTGCTTGAATCACATGTTCTAGGTTGGGGTGAACAATGCAAGATTGATTTTAGTTTTTGAAAGCTGCCTCTGCTCAGGAATGCTGGGGGGGAGGGCTGTAGAAACAACAGCAAGCTTAAAATGTTACTGTGGCCCCGTTGTTCATTCTTACATGCTGTAGTGATTATCTTGGATCTTGTGTTTTCTTCTTATCCCAGAACCAAAAGATCCAAAAAGATTAAGTTGAATTTCAATTGTGAGTAAGTTTGACAATGATCAGAAACAAACAAAGACTAAGGAGATGAAAAAGACTATACTTAGTACCTTATTTTCTAGGTCTCATAGAATTTACTACCCTTATGCCTATCCTGTCTCTTCTACTTGTTGCCCAATGACATTTAAAAAAATGATGCACCCCCGGTCATGCTTTGACTGGGCTCTCCAAAGATGAAATGTCTTAAATAGCAGGTGAGGTGACTAGTTAAGGTTTTTTTCTCTAATTTTTCTTTTCCCTTTTAATATGTAGATTTTTATTAGTGCCTTTTTAATTTCATGAAAATGTTTACATCTACAGCATCCTAAGAATAGGGGTACATCGATCATAGTACGTATACTTCCTTTTCCTCACATAAGATTGGTTCAGCAAGTGTTTCTTGAGCAATAAATATTTCAATGAGGGCCTTGCAGTGTAAAACTACCTATAGGTGGAAATGGGATGCACTACTTAAGATCCGGCCTCCACGTCAAGAAGCTTAGAGTCTAGCTGGTGAGACAGATTTTATTTATTTATTTATTTATTTATTACTTATTTTTTAGAGGGAGAGGAAAAAACATTGATGTGAGAGAGATACATCTATTGGTTGCCTCTTTACACATCCTGACCAGGGATTGAACCCTTAACCTGGGTATGTGCCCTGACCGGGAATCAAACCTGTGAGCTTCCATAAGACAATGCTCTAACCAACTGAGTCACACTGGCCCGGGCAAGACAAAATTTAAATATATGAGAAAATAAGAGTGAAATATTTAACTCATGGGTTAAAGACCACACAGAGAAAAAAGAAAAAGGCCATACAGAAAAGACCAGTTGTGTTTCACTCCTCCTAACACTTGCTGTCAGCAAGAGTCCTGGTTCGTCCTTCACTCTTTGAGCTAAAGGTATTTGTGCATTTCTTGGCCCTGTGTCCTATTTCTAATCTGTCTGTTGTCAAGAGGGGTGTTTTTCTGCATTGCACTGCTGTTATAGCATTAAGGACCCCTCTTTCATACCACTAAGGATGGTACTATTTTCCAGGTCCAAGAATACCGAGAGGCCCTGGAGGGAATATTAATCAGGGGCAAGAATGGGATCCACCTGGTGCCAGAACTCTATGCCATCCCACCTAACAAGGTAACCAGGCATTGCTCATTGAGAACAAAGTGACTTGGTGCTTGGCCTTTTCATATTTTCCACCCCCGTTCCAGAACTGACACTTTTTCTCTAGAAGTGGTTTGTAAAGCCTTCAGTAGTGTTCCTATCTATCACAGAAGTTATGCTTTGGAGCCATGCTTGCAAAGGGGAGTCCAAGTGATGCATCCGTGGAGGAACTTCAGAGGCTATCTGTTCCTTACCTGAGCCCAAGGCCAAATGAACCTTCAAATGCACAAAACACTGTTGGACACCATGTTCTCATGCATATCCACAGAAGAAGAAACCAGACAGAATCTTCCTAGGGAAGGAGGAGAGATGTGTAGATATAGTTGAGAATCTCTTTCTTTGAGTCAAGTCATTCCAGAGCTAGAGTCAGGGAGAGAGAAATTGGCCAGTTCCAATAAGTTTTGTTCTATCCAGTTTCCTAAATTGGGCCGTGATAGACCTATATATATCTTGATGGGAAGATTTCCCTATATATGTCTCATATTCAGAAGAAAAGAATTCTTCATTCAAGACTGTTTGTCCTTTAGATATTCCTATTGCTTCATTACTGCATTTGCAGGAAGTACGTAGAGACTTCAGAGAGCAGCATATTCCCCGTAATTGACAGGAGAAGCAGGAGATCATCATCCAGCAGAAGCTGTCATGCCACAGCTTGGGTTTAGGGGTTCTGTGGTTGAATCAGGCCCACAAACAAATGGTCAGGGGACTGGTGGGGCCTCTGAAATTGTGTGCTTCTGCCCAAAGAAGCTCTGGAACCTGTTAATGCTCAGATAGCACTGGGACCAGACCAGAGGGTCAGGGCCTTCCCATATTGCCTTCTAATGGGTGGTACATTTCTAGGTGTTAGAGAGTCCCTCACTATAGTTACTGATCAGGCCATGGAGCCTACAAGGGCTCTTTTCTCTCTAAGTGTCAGAGACCGAGGCGTCCTGCAAATGTATTCATTTTACTATGTGTGATATGTATATGTTACTGGGGAGGGGCTGATGGTGGGGCCTGGGTAGTTATTTCCCAGAAACTATGTGTTCAGGTTCCCACTTTCCAATACTGAGGCATTTGGCAGAACAAAATTAGAAATAGGACGTCATTTGGATCCTGGAAGCAGAGCAAGTGGAAATAAATGACTTCATGGGTATTTTGCCTATTTTATGGTAGAGAATAACAATTCATCTGTGTTCTACTGAAAGGCATATATTCCTGACTATAGTAAATGCTAGGTATGAACAGTGCTGGCTACATGTTGTAAAAAATTACTCGGCAACTTTTCTCTCTTCTAAACTTTGCACTGACTTTTAAGCAAGGCACCTATTTTGAACACTATTTTATGTTGCTCACAGTGTGTGTAGGCTGCTTCCAGAGAACACGTGGGAAGGTTCACCCATCACAACAGTGGCATGTAGAAACCACTGCAAATAGGGACAACCAGACCTATGTGGCATCATTGTGCAAATCAGAAAAAGGACCTCATCCTTGAAGTGGCTGCAGCCTCAGGCCAAAGTGGCATCAAGCCTGGATTTTAGCCTCAGTCATTTTCTCAGCTAGACATGCTTGTACAAAGGGCCACCGCCATCCATGGGGTCCTCCTTTGCATAGCTTGAGACTAATTCAAGTATGCCCAGCAGATATATATTAAGCAACTGCTCCGGGCCCAGTACCAGGCTAGATCCTGGGGCACAAAAGGGTTGCAATGCCAGCTCTGCCTCTGCAAGCTTACAGGCTAGTGTGTGTGTGTGTGTGTGTGTGTGTGTGTGTGTGTGTCGGGGGCGGGTCAGAGGAGTTAGTCCAGGGATGGAGGACAGACACAGGAGTAGTGGTGGCAAAGGTCTGATGCATTGGAGGACCTGCAAGCAGATCAGAAGGGGTGGAAAAGGGGGAGGAGGTGCCACCAAAGGGAGGCAGGAGCCAGCCCGTGGTTGGCAGCAGGGTAGAGCCAGGCTGTCTTGTGATCCGGACACCTTGTCTGCCTTCTGTTCTTTGCATAGACTATATCTCATTCTAGATCTTTGCAGCCTTTCTAGGCATTAGTTCCATTTCACTAGCTTTAACATACAATCTGATTGTAGAAGTAATCCTGCACACTACAAAACATCCAGAATTCTGCCAAAAGAAGTACATACCTATCTCTAATCTTACTACCCAAAGATAACTACTGTGACATTTTGGTGAATCTCATTTCATACTAGTATCCCATTTGATTACTTGATTGCTGGTGATGTTCAATTCTGTTTAGCTTATGATCTTCAGGTTTTCTTAATGTTTACTACTACAGTAAATTTTTGGAAGTTTACTAAGTATATTAATAACATCACTCATTAACACAGAAAGAATGACTGCCCTCATGGTGTGATTTTCCTCTTTGGAGAAGGATAAATGTTTCTACTTCCTTTGATTGATATTTTCTGGAAGGAAAAAAAGTGGTCACTGACATTACCCCCAACCAACGTTGTACTGAATAAAAACCCAAAGGTCAGCATGGAATTTACAACAGAGAAAGGTGTAGACTAACGTTTATAGTGCATAGCCAGCACTGTCCATCAGAAAGAGAACTAGAACTTATTTAGATGAGTCAAGAGCCCCCAGTGGATTCTGTTTTTTGAATCCCTGATGGAAACTTCCTGACCTAATAGTACAATTGTTTTTTCTCAATAAACAGTGCCACCTTCTGGCAGTTTTCTTGTGTAAGTATACAGAGTTTATGAACTCCTGGGGAGAGCAAGATCAAAGAAACCTGACTTAGCATCCAGTGATGCGCTGCCATGGCAGAAGGCTGATGTTCTAGATCATTGTTTCCAAAATACAGCCAGATGGAAGCATGCGCTGTGCAACTTCTTGTTGCCTGGAGCTGTGCTCATAGAAAGCTGGCCAGGCTTCCAGTGTCTGTCTCTCTGCCTTTCGCCATCGGTGTGCTTGTGGGCAGAGCACTGGCCTGGACCAGGCCTAGATATGAGTTCTGCCTCTGCTGCTTTTACGTGTTAACCACCCTTCCTACCCCCGGTCACCTGCGCGAAAGTTTAGCCTCCTTGGCCTCCCAATTCCAGCTCTTACACAGAATTGGCCTGGAGGAGCAAGCGAGTAGCATTTTGTAAATCCTCAGTGTGCTCTCCAGTGTATGGTGACATTAGCCTTTTTATCTTCTGACATTCTGACTTTAGGATTTTCTCTCTTTGCCAGGTAGACGAAGAGTATAAGAATCCTCACACAGTGGACAGAGTTCCTCTGGGGAAGCTGCCCCATCTGTGGGGTCAGTCCTTGTACATCCTCAGCTCACTCTTGGCAGAGGTAGGCAACTTGGGAGCTTCACGGAAGAGCACGGTGGCTCTCTGTCCACTATGGTGGTGAATGTCTTTGGCATCTCCGTGGCTTTAAAGTCAGCTGCTCTGAAGTATTCGTTACCATTGTTCTCTTTACTCACATAAGATGGTGGCATACTTGACTAGCCATGGAGAGCTAGGTGCCAGAATCATAACACATTTATCGGTGCCTAGCTAAATGATCTACTGTGTTTCAGAGAAAATAAGCAATGGACTTGAAATATACAAGGGAATAAATACTGAGTATGTTGAGCCCCCAAATATGTCATTTTCAAATTTAGGTTAAATTTTAGTTAATCAATATTTCATAATGTTAATGCTCCTTTTATTCCTAGGGATTCCTTGCCACTGGTGAAATTGACCCCTTAAATAGAAGATTTTCCACTTCCGTCAAACCTGATGTTGTAGTACAAGGTTTGTGAGCATGTTTACTATTTTTATTTAACTTGTAAAACCCATGTGTATTTTTTGCTTGAATTTTTATTGAATGTAGTGGGGTGACATTGGTTAATGAAATTATCTAGGTTTCAGGTGTACAGTTCTATAATACATCATCTGTATATTGTATTGTGTATTCACTACCCCAAGTCAAGTCTCCTTCCATCACCATTTATCCACCTTTTACCCTCTTCTACTTCCCCTTAACCTCCATTCCCTCTGGCAATCACCATACTGTTGTCTGTGTCTATGAGTTTTTTTCTCAATTCTTTCATCTTTTTCACCCAGCTCCCAAACCCCGCTTCCCTCTGGCAGCTGTCAATATGTTCTTTGTATCTATGAGTCTGTCTCTATGTTATTTATAAGTGAAATCATATGGTACTTGTCTTTCTCTGACTGGCTTATTTCACTTAGCTTAATACTCTTACAGTTCATCCATGCTGTCCCAAAAGGTAAGATTTCCTTTTTTTTTTTTTATAGCCAATTAATATTCCATTGTGTAAATGTACCACAGCTTTTTTATCTACTCACCTACTGTTGGGCACTTAAGTTGCATCAAAATCTTGGCTATGGTAAACAACACTGCCATGAACATAGGGGTGCATATATTCCTTTTAATCAGTGTTTCGGGATTCTTAGGACATATTCCCATGGAATTGCCTTATGACCCAGTGATTCCACTTCTGGGAAAACCCATGTATTTGTAATGCAAATGTTCCATGATTTTCTATTTTATTTTTAAGTGTGTATGATGTATGTATGCTTTAACATATATTAATTTGTAACATCATAGTGGAACACATTACTCACATGTTTGTGGTGATGCAGGTGGCATGTGCTAGCATGGGAGCTATTGCCTTTGGGAGCAGGGGCACAGGTTTCTCCTGGTACTTCCATGTGGAGCTGTCTCTATTCCTGACCACATATGAAAAGAACACCAGGCAGGTTTAGAATAGTAAATGTAGATCCAGGGGAAGGCAAGACATCATATGAAATGAGATAATTTGACATGGGATCTGTTGAAGACCATTTTTAGAAGTCTCTTATCAGACTATCATGTACCTTGTGAGTACATGAAATATGCATCGTGGGTGTTTAGTAGAGGCAAGGCCAGAGAGAACCAGGAAGAGCCGCGGTACATGTGCTGTCATTTTCAAAGACACCTAGTTCATGGAGAGCATGCTAATGTGTGTATCATAGGCCAAAAAAGAGGTCAGTCAATGATACATATATCCATGTAAGGAGACAAGGGTCACAATGTAATGCATACTGTGTGTTCTTCTTATTTGCAGTTACTGTTCTGGCAGAGAACAATCACATTAAGGACTTGTTGAGGAAGCATGGGATAGACATCCAGAGTATTGCTGACATTCACCCAATCCGAGTCCAACCAGGCCGGATCCTTAGTCACATATATGCCAAGCTTGGTAGGTTTGGGGAAATAGGGCATTTTTGGCAAGGAGGCATCTTGGTTCTAGGCTTTGGATCTGGGGGGAGACTGTGATATGTATAAATTCTTTAGTATTTTGGGCAAAGCCCTAAAGCAGGTGGTTTGATCACTTCCATGTGAAGAAGAATGGGCAAGCAAGCATGTTCTCCTCATGCCAGTTCAGTAGACATCACCACAGGTTGGCCATGTGATCTGCCAAATCTGTTGTAAAACATGCAGCTACCTTTGAAAATTCACAATTGGAACAGTCATTTGTGTCTTGATAACGCTTTAATTTTCATCTATAGCCTCAGAAAAATGCTCATTTACCCATTAAAATAGGAGGGGGTTCTCTTTACTTTTTTCTAAAACCTGACTTTGTTTAGTAAATTAGAAGTAAACATTAATTAAATCCTTGCAACAGTTTTATTCTATATAGATGTTGAATTAGGTACTGTTCATATACATTCATGAAAAGGGAGTGGGACTTGTTTTTAATTCATCTTTGTTCTATTTAAAGATGTACTGGTGTTAGAAAAACCAAATCCTACAATGGGTTGTTTGACATAAAAGTAAGTTCAGTCTTAGCTGAAGTCAGTTGGATTAGATGTTACTGTGTTTACTCCAACACCATTTCTCTCTCTCTTTTTAAATAGGACGGAATAAGAATATGAAATTGAGCGGACGACCATATAGGCACATTGGCGTCCTTGGAACATCTAAACTATATGTGATAAGGAACCAAATATTTACTTTCACACCTCAGGTGAGAAGAGCATGCCAGTAGGAAACCAACAAGCATCTTTTCATTAAGCTCTCTTTTCTGGCTGGTGAGCCACTTTGAATGTGGTAGAATGTGCATGCATATGTTCAAATAGAGACATTTCGAATGACATCCATTACCCTAGTACAATTCTTTACTCATAGTAGGTACTCTATATGTGCCATGAATCGAATTGAGTGTGTCATAACTTCTGGTCATTAGTAGTGAAATTCACACCGCTTTGTGAATTTGCTGGTAACACATCTCTTGACTCATGGCCCTTGTGCCCCTAATCACAAGAGTCCCCCACCCTTGCTTAAGTTGTCGACAGACCCTCTGTAAAACACAGGCCCCAACCTCCTTGATGGGATCCTGACTATACTGATTATGGAACTTTTTCTCAGAGTTTTTGTTTCCAAAAGAAACTTGTCCTCTGAAACCCAAACCAAATGTTTTACATCCATTTGGGCAGCTAGAAAGACCAACTGTGGTAATACTTTGTCAACATGGAACACGGACACCCCCCCCCCACACTACCTAGGCACAGAGCCAGGGATCAGTAGCCCCAAATTGCTCTTCTTCACCCTAACCCACACTGCTCACTTAAATCTTGTGAGTTATTTCTTTTCCTAACAAATTTCAGACCAGAGCATGAACTGAGCATAGACTAGTCCAGAGGCCAGAAGACCAATCTGATTTTTCACCGTTCATATTAGCCAGGCCATCACTCAGGTAATCAGAGTTCCCACATCTCGGTTGCTCTCAGTGTCCCCTCTTGGAAAGCATCTCTGAGCCCAGCAGCCCTGGAGGAGTAAGAATTAGGGAGTTATTGATTTCTTTTAAGAGACAGTGATATTGGGCCTGGTGCTTATATCCTCTTCTGAGGAGTTGTAAAAAGATGTAGCCATGCACCTTTCCTTTCCACCACTCCTGTGCAGGTGATAGGTCGATTTGTCTGAGAGCTCCATGAGAGGTGGATTATAACCAGGGTTGAACTGTTTCTCTGGAAACATAGCACAAGGATGAGTGATGCCGTGAATGACAGCTGGGGTTGTGTCGAGGGGACTGAAGGACAACCTCTTACTTGGCCTGTTCTGACTTGCAGTTTACTGACCAGCATCACTTCTATCTGGCCCTGGACAATGAGATGATCGTAGAGATGCTGAGGATTGAGCTGGCTTACCTGTGCACCTGCTGGCGGATGACGGGCAGACCCACGCTCACCTTCCCAATCACCCACACCATGCTCAGTAACTCCATGAACTTGATATGCTTGAATCATATCCCACTATTGGTTTGGGCCCTTTTCACGCTGTTTAACATGGCTCCCATGGACAATACTCCCTAAGTATTGAAGGGGTTTTCAGCATTTCAGCCTCTTAGCTCAGGAATCTTCCATGACATAGGTATTTAATTAGGTTGTGTTAATGAAAACATTTTGGTGCATGCCTCCTCCCCCGACAAAGAAAGTATTCCCAGATTAAGTAAACTAACTCATCTTTTCCTTTTTCCCCCTTAGCAAATGATGGCTCAGACATTCATCCTGCAGTTCTTTCTACAATTAGAAAACTAGAGGATGGATATTTTGGAGGAGCTAGGTAATTTATGATTTTTTAAAAAAAAAATCAAAGTAACACTGACCTTTCTTAAAGCCTTTTCGCTGCCCTTCTCCCATTTGTCATGCTAATTGCTAAACACAGAAGCATGGTGCTTTAGAGTAAGAAGGAAGTGAAAACTTATCGATTCCAGTGACCCGTGTGAAACTGGAATAACCTCTAAAGCAGCATTTGGTGGGTGTTTGTGAAGCTTTTGTGGGCGCCAGGAGGCCTGGGGCACAGAGAGGTAAACATATCAGTTCTCTGAAGTGGCATTCCCAGAATGCATGCATGGAATTCTGTGCTGTTTCTAGTAAAAGGCATGAAAGAAAAGACCCAGTGCCTAAGATCTAGCAGGTGCTCAATAAATGCTTCTTGAATTGACTTGAGAGTGCTATCACCTGAAGAATAATTCACAGAACTTTATGGATTCCTTAGCGGCCCTCAGAGCAGAGCACCTGAATGTGCCTGGAACATTGTTCCCTCATCTCAGTGGAATGATACTCATTTCTTTGTAGGCCCACAGTATGGCAGAAGTTCCCAGATATTGTGGTTAAGCATCTTGAGTGACTGGGGCTCACCTCCAAGGAAAACCCCTTCGGTTTTTTTACCCTCTGACTGTCACAAGGCAGAGGTTTTCTCTGGAGCATCTATGCCCTTGACCTCTCGGAATTCCCTGGGATATGCCAGAAGGGCCCCAGGAGAACCTCACTGGGAAGCCAGCCTCTAGTGAGATGTGGCCTCTCCCGGGCTCAGGGAGGCTTCCATTTGGTCCCTAATGGAATGCCACTTGCTAAATTTGATTGGGCCTCAAAATCAGCCCTTCTTCTCACATCCTTCCATCCTAGAGACCCTGCTGCCACAGTGACTTTTTCAAATTGTGGTAAGATCCACGTAAAATAAAATTTACCATCTAAGCATTTTTAAGTGTACAGTTCAGTACTGTTAAGTATATTCACATTGCTGTGCAACCAACCTCCAGAACTCTTCATCTTGTAAAACTGAAACTCTGTGCTCATGAAACAGCTCTCCATTTTCCCCTGCCCTTAGCCCCTGGGAACCACCATTCTCTTTTCCGTCTCTTGGTTGCTCATCTAAGTGGACTCCTCTAGTATTTCTCTCTTTGTGACTGACTCATTTCATGTAGCCTGATGTCTTCAGGGTAGAGTCACTGTGCTGGAGTTGGCACCTCTGCTCACAGAGCCTACTGCAAGTTTTGCTCTAGACTCGAAGTGACCCTCACTCTGAGCTGCTCCTGGCCTCTCTCAGGAGTGTCAGCGAGACCGTCCCCAGCATTTTGCCATCTACATTTCCAGCGCTAGTGCCATAACTGCAGTGGACACCCGCATTCATACATTTTACCTCCAGTTTAAATAAGTTACCACCTGGTGGACAGCATCTTAACCAGGAGAAAATACTGTATGCCCATAATTAACTGTTTTTCAAAGTTACATATCAATTGAAATATAAGCATTGCCAAAAGGACACTGTAGTTAATTGAGCACTTGCAATGTGTGTGGTGCATTGTCACATTTAGTCTTCACTTTGTCACGTGGGCTCTATTCCCACTTGATGGAAAAGAAGCAGTCACCTCAGAGAGCCAGCGCACAAGACAAATGGGCGCAGAAGCTCTGTGTGGTTCCAGAAACCAGGCTCTAATTCTATGGAATCGGCGGAGGACATCCCACTACTCCCCAAACTTGGGGATGGACCTGCAGAACTCAAAGGCTGTTTGCCTTTGCAGTGGGACCCCACACTGGCAAAGCCATCTCTCAGTTTTCAGTGGAACTTCTCCTAGCCTGGCAATATACTAGGGCGACTCTGAGCATTTACTCTGGTTTGGGGATGGCCCACCCATCACATTCCTTCTAGACAGAACTTGGGCTCTGAGACGTGCCTGCCTGCACCCGTGTGACCCCAATGCATGATAGGGACTCAAACGATGGCACAAGTACACCCAGAGAATCATTGCTTATGGTTTTGTTCTAGTCCAGTCATTGAGAGCAAAAAAACCTCCTAAATGTTGGTTCTGGTTAAAAGTGGTTCGCTCCATATGTTTTTCTTCCCCCCCCCCACCCCCCACCCCGCTTTTTTTGTTCAGTCTGTTTTGTAAAACCTTGGTTGGTTCAGTAAAATATATTTCTGTTTGGGTTGGCTCAGGAATATGAAATCAGTGTGATTCACTTTGGCTGTTAATATGTTGTGTACTTCCACTTTATACTTGCTTATTGAATTTTCATTTTAATTTCTTGGCTGGCTACTGTGGAGTGACGTATTTTTTGATCCTGGCAGAAGCGCCACCTGATTCTTGAAAAGTCTTTCCATGATTCATCGTTGGAAGTTTGTCCATGTGCACCTATATCTCTAACATAGTGTCTCCTTGGCAGAGTAAAATTAGGGAGCCTTTCGGAATTTCTCACCACGTCTTTCTACACGTATCTGACCTTCCTGGATCCAGACTGCGATGAGAAGTTGTTTGATGATGATGCCAGCGAAGGGAGCATCAGTCCTGACAGCGATTCAGATGTGGGAGGATATTTCGAAGAGACTTACAATCGAGGTACAGCTAGGAATGCCTTTGCAGGCTGTTCATTGAATTTACTGAAACCTTAACATTGTGGTAGAATTGCCTTAAGACACAAACACAGAAAATGACTGTTAATTAACCTAACAAAAATAAAGCTTTGGAAACTTGTGGGCATTACAATGAATAAAATGCCACTTTAAAACCTAAACTACAAAAGTGGGGCTTTTTAAAAAACCTACAGTGACAGAGTTTCAGGAAGGAGGACTTTTCACAAAATACACAGTATTCTAAAGACAAAAACACAGGGCTTGAATTTTCAAAGGAATGGTAGAATGACCCAGGTTTGGTTGGATATGAGAGCTGAAATCCTAGGTGTTTAACATTTCTCAAACTGAATAGGATTTGGGGTTGAAGTGACCTGTTTTTTACTTTGGGATAGCATTTGGGATTGGGGCTGGGGGTTCCATAATGCTTAGCTCACTCATGACAAATTAAAACAAAAAGCAGGTATCAGCTGCTGGCCCTCAGGGTGCCTTACATATTCAGCTCATGTTGTGATGTTCTCATATGAACACTATCTTTTCCTAGGATGAAGTTGTTTTTTCAAACAGTAGCTTTATAAACACATAATCTGTGTAAATTTCTTCACTCTGGGGAGTGGTGCAAATATCTGTATCAAAATCTTGTCTTCCACTGAATTTACTTAGTGCTGGGCACTACACATAATCACTATTATGCCTTTAGGATATTTCTGCAGCTTGTTTTCATTGGTTCTTTTGCTTGCCTGTCCAATTACAGAAGGCCAGGATGAACTTGACCAGTATATCAACAACCTCCTGCAGAGCACATCCTTGAAGTGCTACCTGCCCCCTCTTCGTAAGAAGACTTCAGAAGACAGCCACGTTTTCAGTGCTATCCACTCCACTCGTGATATACTTTCTGTGATGGCAAAAGCAAAGGGTTTGGAAATTCCATGTGCGTTATTAACTCTTTTCTGCCTATTAAAATAAATTTTTAATCAAAGTTAAAGACTCCAAAGAGACAACAATATGCAGATGTTTCCTCCCCCACCCCTCCCCTCCCTACTGCCCCAAAGTTCTTCTTAGACGCAACCACATTCAACTCTTATTTCTTTTCCATTTATATAGCTCCACATTTCTAAGATAATTCTAAAATAATGTGTGTATACTGCTGTCTTTTGATGCATTGACTTTATTCAGCATCTGTTGACTTTCTCTTATGGGGTGATATTTAGCTGTCTTAAATCACCACCTCTCCTCTGCTTCACTTTCCCTAGCCTTCAGATATAGTTGTATTAAAAGTAAATTAAATCAGTACTCATTCTTTATGTTATTGCTTATATGCAAATATTATTCCCAACTGAGCATTATAGTATACTATGATTATATTATTGATTTTACTTTTTTGAAAAGCTAATAATTGCCCTATCTTTTAATTTGTCTTCCTTCCTTTTTATACCTTCCAATGGCTTCTCAATACAAATTTTCACCAGGTCAGTCATATCTAGGAATTTCTCCATTTCACTATATATTTTTTATAGAATCCACAAGTCTCATTCTGTCCGGCTGATTAGGCTCTAACCCTGTTGCACCCCTAGGACTTCTCTTTATTGGAATTCTTGGGGTCTCCTTTGCTTATCTCTTCAGTTAGATTCCCTGTTTCCTGAATCTAGCATGTTCTTCTTTCTCAATTTATTCCTTTGGTGAAGCACATTCTAGAACAGTTCCAGTAAGTTTAAAAAATATATAATGGAAGAGGGTATGGTGATGACAACCCTCAATTTGTGAAATTCACTGCCCCTTTGGCGTGGTTGCCCTCCATGTCCAGGATATAGATTTTATCTTGGGATCTTCCTTCACCATCATTCTGGAGAGTTCCTTGACAATTCTTTTACTGTGTTGGCTCTTCTGTTTTCTGTGTCTCAATTTTTCCTTAGCTTACTCTCTGATTTTGGTAGGGGACATCTAGTAGTTTCCCAAAAAGCATTACACGGTGGTTCAAATTGTTGAGCCTTTGCAAGCCTGAAAATATCTATAAATACTCTATATCCATTTGCGAGTTTGGCTGGATATAAAATTGTAGTTTGAAAAAAAATTTCTTCATAATTTTGAAAGCATCATTTCATTGTCTTCTTATATCAGAGTTACTTTAAAAAAACTTAAACCCATTCTGATTTTTGATCCTTAAAATATAAATTGTTTTTCTCTTTGAAAACTTTTAGGATCTTTTCTGCTCCCAGGTTCTGAAATTTCAGTGACATGCCTTGATCTGGGTGAACTTTCTTCTCCACGGTGTTGGGTACTCATTGGACCTTTTCAATTATGGAGATTTATGTTTTTCAGACCTGTGAAGTTTTTCTGAATAATTTACTGACTCATTTTCTTTCCTACATTTTCTTTGTTCTATCTTTTGGTACTCTATGATTTCAGTGTGGACTTTCTGGTGAAGTCTTTATCATTTCTCTTCTGTCTTCCTTTTTTTTAAATTTTGCTCTGTTCTGAGGGCAGTTGCTTCAACTTTTTGTTCCACCTTCTCAATTGAATTTTCTCACTTTCGCTATCATGTTTTAATTTTTTTGGTCTGTGAATTGCATCCGTTCTTATTTCATGCGTACAATATAATTTCTTATTACTTTAAGAATGTTAATGGCAGGGTTTTTTGTTTTGTTTTCTTCTCCCTAAGTGGATTCCATTGCCCCCAAGTCAATTTTTCCTGTTTCTTTCCTTTTCTATCTTCCACATTAGAGCTTTTCCTTCAATGCAGGGTGCTCCTTGGTTATCTGCTCATCTGTGAGAATCTCAAAGCATGTAGGTGGGGCCTGTTGAGTGTATGGGTATAGACTGGGCTTATTTCCCAGAGATACTCTGTTCTCCTCTTTGACAGGTAAGGATCTGGTCCTTATTCCCTCTAAAGAATATACGTAGGCCTTCAGACATGCTGGTCAGCCCCCACTCCGGGGACCCTTCTCAAAATGACCCTCTATTCTTCTGTCAGGGGGAAGGCGAACAAGGCAGTTGCCAAGCTGTGTGGAGTTGAGAAAGGCATCTAGGGAGCTCACTGTTTCTCATACAGCAATTACCCAATCTTTCTTGTTCTGGACCATTCCCTGTAGACTCCCCCTGACAGTTCCAGAGGTACATTGTGCAGCAAGCTTCTGACACTTCTGAGGATTCTTTGATGCAAATCTGACTGGCTCTTGATTTTCCCCACTGCAGACTTGTGGATTGGTTGCCTTGTGTCGGCTAAGTCAGTTATCTTTCATCCATCAGTTTTCCCACTTCCAAAATGATGTTACTATTATCTTCTCTCATGCTTTTCCCTATTCTTGAGGATTTGTATTTTTTAAAACATTTTTTTCTGTAGTATTAGTTGGGATTTGAGAGGAAGTAAAATTAAAATGTATATGTTTAATGCGCTAGTATAACCTGAAAGTATATAAAAGCCTTTTATATATGTCTCATCTTTACCTTGAAAACGTCCTGTTTTCCCATGATATGAGATAGCCTATAAGACACAGATGGCTTAATGAATAAATATTGATAATGATAACATCCAAAGGTGGTTAGAAAACATAAGCCCTAATGCCTGGCAGTAGCACAGTGAAACACATACTGGTTAGGAAGCCCAGATACCTTGATTATGAGAAGGCTGGTGACCTTGTATAAATGACCTACCCTCTCTGATTCTCACTTTTTTTCATCTGAAAGAAAAGGAGATTGGGCTTAATCATTTCCAAGGCTCAGTCCAGTCCTAAGATGCTACGTAATTTTTCCCTGAATTCCAGGAGGGAAAAGTGAAATTTTACTCCTTAAAGCAAGAGCAATGCCCTGCCCATGTGTTTCCAGCACATTATGTAGCTATGTGATAAATTCTTGTTGGAATTAAACTAATTAAGTAATCATTTTTAATTGGTTTGTATTGAATAAGGAGTAGCTACTGTACCTCTTAAAAGAAATATTTTCTCCTTCCTCCTCCTCACAATAATTCTCTTTATTCTTTGGTTTTCCAGTTGTTCCCATGACTTTGTCAACTAAAGTTCTAAATACCCACCGCAAATCGCTGAATCTTGTTGATTCTCCTCAGCCACTCCTAAAACAGGTAAAATATTTAGAATCACTTTGTTAGCAAATATAATATTCTTTGATGTTGGTGTAGTCCCAATAAATCTTTTAAATGGTTGAACTCAAAAGAAAGCATGTTTCTTGATATCCAGGACTTTTAGGATTAGAAGTTCTGGTTTTCCATATGAACCCACTCAGTTGTCTAAACCCTGCTTTGTGTCAGTATGCACATCGAATTTGATGCAAACCTTTATGTTCTGCATGTAGGAAAATGCTACTGACTTCTTGCCCACTTATCAGAATCTGTGTCACACTGGAGGAAATAAGCTAGCTCACTACCTAGCCCTCTCCTGTCTGTGCCAGCCAGCCAAGGCCGGCAACTTGCAAAGTAGGGTACAAAATCAGAAAAGATTCCTCAGGAGAATAAATCTCAGGGTGTTTCCCACTGGTTCCCATAATCTGTTATTTTATCCAGAAATATCCTTTGATTTTATCCCACATGAATACAGAGATTCAGTATCTATTGGAGAATATGTTAACCTAACCTCAATTTTTGGGTTGTTTAAAACTCACATACTTTTTGCATTTGTTTTTAAGAAATATTTGATTGAAGTATAACACATATAGAAAAGTGTATGGAGTGTAAATATATAGCTCACTGACTTATCACACGTAAGTGACCAACCACCCTTTGTGCCTTCCCAGTCGCTTCCACCCCTCCACTCCAAAGGTAACTTATGATAGTATAAGTTCTAACAGCTGGGGTTAGTTTCGCTGCTTTTGAACTTGGCATAAACAAAACTCATACATATTTTAACCTGTTCAGTCCAGTGTCTTGCAAACATTGACTAATGCAGTGATTCACTGATCAAAAATAGTAAAGCACATACATAAAGAGCTACAAAAGTGTCACTGAAAACCTGAGGCACAGTGACAGAGTCCCAAGACCAAGTTGATGTGTCACTTGGCAGGTGAAAGTTTGCATGCTCAGTTCTTCTCCCTTGCTTTTTGGTTTTTGTAGGGTCCAGCCCCTGAAGGCGACTTGCAGTGGCCCAGAGATGATCATGGCGATGTGGACTGTGAGAAGCTGGTCGAGCAGCTGAAAGACTGTTCAAATCTACAGGACCAAGCAGACATTCTGTACATTCTGTATGTAATAAAGTAAGTTTCTGGTCTTTGCTACTCCGAGCTTTCCCCCATCTCCTTGATTCTGTCTCACTCTTTTCGGCCTTCCAGCAAGCTGGGTCATGAATATATTACCCAAATTACCCAGGGTCACTGCAAACAGACTTCTATCCCCTTTTCTGCCTATTCATGCTGGCCTCTCAGGATGAGGTGGCTGGGTGAAGCCAGGATCTCACTGTTTCCTGATATTAGGCTTCTGTTTCCAGTGGACAGAGGGATGCATTGGTAAGACTCAACCCAATCCTGGGACTCGGAGGCAGTAGGAGGGCCCTGAGCACTTGGCAGAGTGTGTAGTGATTCATTCCCCTCCCTGCCAAGTGAGCTCCGCTGAAAGAGAATCTGACCTGTAAATGTTGCGGGCCACACCTCTAGGGTTTTCTCTCAACAGGGGCCCCAGCTGGGACACAAATCTCTCCGGACAGCATGGAGTCACAGTTCAAAACCTCCTCAGTGAGCTGTATGGGAAAGCCGGCCTGAACCAGGAGTGGGGTTTGATTCGCTACATCTCCGGCCTGCTCAGGAAGAAAGTGGAGGTCCTGGCCGAGGTCAGAGCCACTGTGCTGGCTGTCCATCTGTCTTTTCTAGCCCCATGCCCTCTTCCTTTTATGAAAGCTTGAGGCAAGCACCTCTTATTTGTAAAGGAAACTAGTTATTTAATATATGGGTGGAGCGGGCTCTTCTCTCCGGACCTCCCACTGCTTCTTGGAAGGCGAGCAGAGGAAATGAAATTGAAGTTGATTCTTAGCTGCAGAAAAAGGTTTGCCGAGAAGTAAAACAAAAATGCTCTGTGGCCTGGCATCCTCTTAAACAGAGCTCTCTTATTTCTGTACAACCACAGTATAATCATCATTAATGTTTTTAACCCTATGGCCCTGCAAAATCCAGAACTGCTTTCTAAGGCATTAAAGTTCAGTGATATGGTAAGGAGATGGAATTTCTTATATGTGCATAACGGGGAAACTGACAATTTAAGACTATAATATGGTTATTAACTCTTAACATTGGTATTTCAGGACTCATAGCCCATCCACTTGTAGCATATCAGGGAATCGAATGTATTGGCTGCAGTGGCTGGGCATTAAATACCCACTAACAGGGCCCGCAGAGCCAGGCCTGGGGTCACATATCGGGAACACAAAGGTCACAGAGATGCAGCCCTGCCTGGGTTGCTCATTCTGGGGCCTGTGAATGAATTTTTCAAATAAATGGCAACATGCGTCATAAACTTTGTAAAGGGAAAAAGGTATGATCTTATTGGCAGTACCCTTCCCCTTTGAATTTGCTCATTTCCTCATCTCTCCTTTCTCCCTCTCTCCCTCACCCTTTCCCCTAAATGAGTAGGCCTGCACGGACCTGCTGTCCCACCAGACGCAGCTCACAGTGGGACTGCCGCCAGAGCCTCGGGAGAAGATCATCTCTGCGTAAGTCTTCAGCCTGGGGGCCTCGGGTTTGTGGGGGCCACGGGGAAAACATCAGTGCCACCCGCCATTCAGGAAGAGGGTCTCTTCAAAGACATTGTCACTCTGAAGCTTCCAGCAGGAAAATAAGAATCTTCCACAGAGGGCGAGGAGACACCTCTTAAGTATCTCTCATGGTGTTTGTGTCCTGACACTCTTTCCTAGGCCCCTTCCCCCGGAGGAGCTCACAAAACTCATCTACGAAGCCAGCGGGCAGGACATTAGTATCGCTGTCCTCACACAGGTCAGCTGGCTGGGGAGGGGCAGGGCTGCAGCCTTCTCTAGGCTGCAGGGGCCTCTGCCACCACCTGCTTTGTGAGACGCTGTCTCCATGTGTGTCTGCGGCAGGAGATCGTGGTGTACCTGGCCATGTACGTCAGGGCTCAGCCCAGCCTCTTCGTGGAGATGCTCAGGCTCCGGGTTGGACTGATCATTCAGGTGATGGCCACGGAGCTGGCGCGGAGCCTGAGCTGTTCAGGTGCAGAGTGTGGGTGGGCCCTCGGGAGGCTCCTGTGGTCAGTCCAGCGGAACCCCGCCCAAGCACCCTGTAACCCGGGCTTCTGGGCCTTTGCACATGCTGTTGCTTCACCTGGTTCTCTAGTTTAGATGTAACTTCCACCAGGCCATCCAGATCAGGCTGTTGAATTTCATGTCAGGGAGAGAGGCATTAGAATCTTCTGTCCTGCTCCTAACATCTAAGTTCCTCGCCGGAGCTCCTTGCAGTGAAGAACTTGCAGTCATCACCTCTGTAATAACACCTCTGCTGGGACAAATCCCACCAACTGAAATATGTAAATGAACTGCAAGACACATTCCAATATCAGGATCATTACAGTGTGAAAATATGCATGTGACAGTTAAGAAAATACACGACTGAAATAGTAGTATTTAGAATCACCAAGGATTAGTACATTTCAGCCCTGCAGCAGCAGACGGGTAATCCCGAGTAGGGAAACACTGCTACAGCACCCTTTGTCACCCCAAGGCCCATCCAACTCTACCTTCACCTATCACCAGCCTTGTGTCTGAAACACTTACAAAATGTTTGTTTTTAGGAGAAGAAGCTTCTGAAAGTTTGATGAACCTAAGCCCTTTTGATATGAAAAATCTCCTGCACCATATTCTAAGTGGAAAGGAATTTGGCGTTGAAAGAAGCAGTAAGTAAATGCTCATTTTACCTCTGTGGGGAGGAGAGCAGAGAGGGCCTGATTGATGCATCAGCATCACCTGAAACGGCTTCATTTGTCTACAACTTGACATCAGTAATCGCAACTTAGGGCATAATGTATGAGGGTAAGGTTCCTACTTTATCGAGATGGATAAAGTCCCAGAGACAATGTTTGTGACCCTCACAGGCTTGCTGGGACAGTCCTGGTCCCATGTGGGTGTGGTGAGCACACCTCTGCACCTTGGTCTGCTTCCTTCCTCCTTCTGTCAGATCCAGGCACTGTCGCTGTGCACAGGTGTTAGGAGGGGTGAGTTAATCAGGGTATCAGGATGGAAGGGCTGTCTTTTCTGAACACCTGAGTGCCCCACCTTTGGTTTGGACAGACGTGTCCTCAAGCAGATCCTAGTTCCTTTTATGGGGCATGAAGAAGAGCCCTCTGCAACCCCACAATGCCTTCTTGCTGAGTGACTTTGCTTCCTCCCCGGACGGCCCGTTCCATTTTTATCTGTACCGACACCCTGTTTGCAGTGTTAGGAAATATAATCACCCAAGTCCTGGTGGAATACTGTTCTCAAATGCTCTCTAATTGTAATTGAAGCAATTATCATTTCTCCTCATAATAGAGCAAAAAGATTTGCAGACACATTTGTGAATTTATTTAATCAAGCCAAAGAAATGCAGCGTGGGCTGTCATTCTTTTTATTTAATAAGAAGGACATTGGGTACTTAATATTTTCCCCCAGAGTGTGCGCCAGCCGGCTAACAAAGACCTCATTGTGCCTTCGGAGGGGTTTTGGTGGCTTTTCTCCTTTCCTGAAGGAGGCGTGCTCAAGATCCTTTTCCAAAAGTAATTTTCAGTTCTTTCAACACCCGATCCTTGAAATGTAAATGTACAAGATAAATATTTAATGTGTTCTGCTCCTCAAAATAATATGCATGCTTTGACACAGATAATTACTAAAATTTTGTTATCAGATATAAAACTATAGATGCTTACAAAACTAGGAACAGAGTAATGCCACAAATATGTTTAATTGTAAGCAAGGCCAGAAGAGGCCCTGTCTTTTGACATATAACGTCATTTGTTCATTATACTTTTTAATTGTTTAATTTTTATAAATTACAAAACTCAGTCTTAGACTTTTGCTGAAATCCTGAGAGGTCTGAGTTAAATATTTCCAGCTAATGCTCATCCCATACAGGCCCCACTGTAGCCTCCCAGGCCCTTTTAGGCTTCTTTCCTGGTGTCCCTCCTCCCCCTACAGCAAATCATTGTTTTCTTTGTGGGTCCCTCCCTCTCTGCTGGGCTTTAAATGTTGGTGCCCCTGGCTCCTTATTTGCCTCTGCTCCCCTGGGCAGTGTCCTCCACTGCATGGCTTCCGTGGTAAGTTTGTTGGGAGCGCTGGGCATTCAGGGAATGCTTCCTGAGGAAGTGACCTTCGAACTGGGCCTGCAGAAGGAGAGGATATGCCAGGCAGTGAGGAGCAGGTGGGACTAGAGTAAGGTGACCAGACGGCCCGCTTTCGGCGGGACAGTCCCGATTTTTAACAGTTTGTCCCGCGTCCTGCGGCATTTTAAAAAAGTCCCGGTTACTCTTTGTAATAGTTTAAGTAATAATAAAAAAAAAGAAAAAGAAAAGAGAAGAACCTCCCGCCCCCGTCAGTGGTGTACCGCTTTAAATCTGGTCATCTTGGACTAGAGGGAGCAGCATATGCAAATGCCCAGTACCTGGTGGCTAGCCTGGAGTGGAGAACTAAGAGGGGCAGGTGGGGCTCAAGTCCGTAGGGCTCTGTGTGCCACTAGGAGGACTGATTGGGCAGTGACATGATCACATTTGCCTTTTAGAGTGATCACTGTGACCACACACAACATGGGGAACCAGGTATCGGGGGCAGGGCCACAGACAGGTGCGACTGCAGCAGGTGGAGAGTGAGAAGACGAGGCTTCCCTGCCCCCAGCACACAGCAATGCACTGACCCTCAGGCAGCCACATCTTCTCTGCCTCTAGCCCTTGGTTTGGCTTGTTCTCCCAAGAATTCCCTCTCCAGCCCCAAGGCCCCTTAAATGGGTGGTCTGCTTTCCACACGGAAGGTGTGCTTTTGGAGAAGTAAAGAAGTTCCTTTTAAAATGTCCAATTCACGAAAGGATTTTATGAGCACCCAGTGTTTTCCGCATGCTGCTTAGGCGATGTTCACTCTCATCCACTCACTCGAACACATATTGAGCCCGGGCTGTGTAGCAGGTAGGGTTCCAGGAGGGCAGATGAGGTCTCCCCTAATGGAGTTTCTAATCAAGGGTGGGGAGAGAGATGTGGATAAAAATAAGCACATTACACGTATTCCTTACTCAGGGTGAATGCTGTATAGTTCCTAAGAACCATGTGTGTTTCCCCTCCAGTGCGACCTATCCATTCTTGCACATCTAGCCCTGCCATCTCCATCCACGAGGTGGGACACACCGGAGTCACCAAAACTGAGAGGAGTGGCATCAACAGGCTCAGAAGTGAGATGAAACAGGTAAGAAGAGCTGTTGGCGGTGACGGTGCCAGGAGAGAAGTGGTTTTCCGACTTGGGCTCAGCCCACAAAGTGATAGAAACCCAGGGCATGTAGGGTACAGCCTGCTCTTCTAGAGGATGAGATTCCTTCTCTCCTGGAATCTGAACACACCCCATACCCAGATATCTCAGAGCTACTCACACGTGTTCATCCTTAACGTTAACATGTTATGTGAACATTCCAGAAAACGCCCTTCTCCATGTTTGCCTCTGTTGCTGAGAGTCGCTCTTTGGAGTGGGCCAAAGCCATTTAAAAAAGAGATGCGCAAAAAGTAGCTGCATCAGCTCTCCATCAAATGTGCCCTTCAAATGAAATAACCAGAGGAATCTAGAAATAGAATGGAATGCTGGTGATACCTGTGTTTTCCACCAGCCACAAGCATCTCTTTTCTTTGCTCACCTTTATTTAATTCACAATAAATTCCTTCTGAACTGACCTCACAGAACTCTAAGTCAAAAGCTTTTCAGTCTTTTTTAAAAAATATATTTTATTGACTGTTTACAGAGAGGAAGGGATAGAGTTAGAAACATCGATGAGAGAGAAACATCGATCAGCTGCCTCCTGCACACCCGTCACTGGGGATGTGCCCACAACCAAGGTACATGCCCTTGACCGGAATCGAACCTAGGACCCTTGAATCCACAGGCTGATGCTCTGTCCACTGAGCCAAACCGGTTAGGGCCAGCTTTTCAGTCTTAATGTGCTGGCACTGTGCTAGGACTTGACCATGATCTACAGTAGAAAACAGTGTCCTTCTGATCATGACACGAACTCGGGTTTTCTTCTCCACTTTAAAGGATGACCCACTAGCTAGAGTCCAGGAGACAGTAACGGGTCACTTACCCTGCGTTTGGAATAGCACTTCCCTGGGTGGTCTAGAGGGTGATAGAAGTAGCAGGGCACCCTTGATTGGAAATTGGTTTATTTATTTCCTGATATATTTTTACTTTCAGATGACTAGGCGATTTAGTACCGATGGACAGGTGAAACATCTTTGTCTTGTTTCGCCCTTTACTGTGCGTGCTTCATGTTCTTTCTGGCTCGAATGTGGAAAGCAAGGCTATGAATACAGAGTCTGAACGTTTGGAGAGTGGTCAGGCTTGGGTGGGGGTGACTCCACAGCTGTGGCAGGCAGCCCTGGGGACAGGCACAGTGCTGGACTTGAAAGCAGGAGAAATGGCCTTGCTCTGTCCTTTAAACAAAGTCCATTTATTAAACTCTTGGGGTTTGTAGGATGCTCTGTGAAAGAGATGATTCTGGGCTTTGCTCCAGCAGAGGTGTCTGTTAAATAAAAGGGAAATAAATAGGAAAAAGTAAAATGTGCCTATTGATTGTATCAGTAGAAAGTATACCCTATTCCTATCCCCAGATGGCGGGGGGGGGGGGGTATAACCCTAAAAGGGGAAAAAATGTAAGAGTACTGTTCTTTTATATCACCCTTGTTCCATGCTTCCTCCACCTTCCTCCAGAAAATTAGAGTCACCTTCCTAATGATTTAATGTCTCCATGACTGAGAGAGTGTAGAGGACTCATATAATGACATGCAGGCTCTGTGTTGTCCCAGGGTAAAACATTATCTCTCATTGCAATGTATGCTCTTTCCAAGTAAACAGGCTTTCCAAAACATATTCCTTTGCCAGCCACTCGGTGGCACCATCCCTCTGGTTACTCACATCCCCATGGCACCTTCGGGGGGAATATGGGTGGTTTCTTCTCTCTCCATTTAATGTCCTTCTCATATTATGGGGGCACAATGATCACCTTACTTTTTTTCGATGGCTTTAGAGTCAGTTAACCAAGAACAAGTTTTGTATTTGGCCACTTCCGTCAAGGAAACATTTTCTCTATCCAAAATTTAATAGCTGCCATGGCATTTGAAATGTCTGTTCATTTTTGCAAGAACACCACGCGTGGGTGCACATGTGTATGGCAGGAAATATTAAGGGTACATTCTAGATTTTTTTTAGGCGAGGAGATACTTATTTAGCCAAAGGTCATCAGCCTGATTTTATTTGCTCACTTAACAAATATCTATTGAAGGCCAATAGGTACCAGATGCTAAATGCTGTTTATGGGTATTTTGTTGCTCTCTGTAGATTTTCACAACTCTTACCATAAAAGATTAGCTTTTCGTGGCTGTGTCTTTGGGAAGTAAACTGGGTCCTAACTTGATGAGGAACCCTCCACACCTGAGTGGAACGTGGTACCGTTTCATACTGCGAGAAAGAGCATTTCCCAAGGTCACTGCGCAGAGCCCAGAGCCTGCCTGCCTGGTCTCTGGGGCTGTTTGCCTGGTTGCTGAATGAGATCGTCTGTCCACCTGCACCCTCTGCACCTTCTTTCTGGGGGTATTTTCCACGCTGTTCTATGTTCCTCCTCTCTGCTTGCATCCTTTGGTATCACTGCACATGACTGAATGGACTCTCTTTGTCTTATAGCTCTTTTCTGTGAGCCAGGCCGCATCCAGCACCTCGCATTGCTTCAAGTCTATGGTAAACCATGTGTCCCAACCCTTGTCCTCACTGCCGCCTCCTGGTTTGTGGTGTGTCAATCCTCTTGTTGCCCTTCTCATGCTCCCGCCTCATCCCTAATTCCTGAAGATTTAAACAGCGTTCAGTGTTTTCATTTGACTGTCATTAGGAGTAGAGCATAGAAAGCCAAGTTCTTTTTTTTTTTTTTTTTGAGAAGTTCTTAAATTGAGCTTTGTTTGTCCAGAAGCTTCTGGAACCCTTGAGGCACTGGTTTTGTGCCTCTCCCTGGAGCCATGGTGGTGAACCATTGCCCGCATGTGCTCATTAGCACTGTGTACTCATAATGCTCTGCTTGGCATGAGGCCTCACATAAAGTGGAGGACTAGGAAGTGTGGGAATCGCTGAGGCGAATCTGAATCTTCATCCTGAAATGAAAAGGAGGAAACCAGCTGAGTCATTGATGAGTGCGGCTGTAATTACTTTTATTTGTGGCTAATTGTTGCCGTATTTAAATTGCAGTAATGAGCCCAGTGGAATAGCCCAGCCTAACAGCCTTTTCAAAATAAGATCCCATGAAGTCAAAATGAGTCCATGGAGAACACTCCTGCCTCCTGCCCTAGTAGCGTGCTTAACATTTGGATTTCATTTTTAAACCTTTCAATTTAATATTGTGCACTGAGAAGTGAAAATGCCAGGTAGTCCAGAACAAAGATAACGGTAAGGATGTAGGTTATCCCCTTCCAAGCTGGAGACCATGTGCTTAGAATCCATCCATGGGGAGAAGGCAGGCCCAGGGCCTTGCTGCAGGGAGGGAGCATGGTATGGCTTCACCCCATCTTCTTCTGGGGGTCCCTACATTCAAGCCTGGTCTCCAGGCCCCTGATGGGAGCCTCTCAGAGCTACCCCTGAGGTCATGGGCAGGCCCTACCCCAGCACATCCCTCAAGGAAGCCAGAATAAGTAGCCTCAGGCAGGGAGGTGGGCAGGAGGTGACATCTCTCCCTCTGCTTCAGCAAAGCATGTTTTCCTGGTGCAGAGGCAGCCATTGCCCAAATTAGGATAAAGCGCTGTGATGAGAACAGGCTGAGCAGATTGAAAAGGACAAATGCATATACAATACTCTCTGGGGTCCTCACTACTAAATGGGGATCCCCAGCCTTTTCAGTTTGGGCTCCAAAACCTCCCCACCCACCACGCCCTCACCCCATGTTATAGGGAGGTGATCAGTTCTCTGTAGTACTGCAGAAGTGGGCACTTTGGCATTTGTCTCCCTGGGCTGCAGTACCTCTGGGCAGGTGGTCTCGCCTACTCCAAGGCCCCCGTGGGCACTTAACACCAGCCGTGCGTGCTCATGGGGTTTTCTGTATTTTCATTCAGTGAGTGCTGAGGTCAAGGCCTGGAGCCAGTGTCAGGGTCAGGAATTGCCAGAGCTAGTGCTGAGCTGGGATTCGCAGCTGATCCCAGAGCTCACACTGTCAGCTGCTTGGTCTCCCCGTCAGGTTGGGGTCCTTGTTGCAGTGCTACCTCGTGCGGCTGGGTGCAGTGCACCAAACAAGTTCAGTAACCAAACCAGTGTAGGAAAGAGTCAATCCAGCTTCAAGAAATGGTTAGGCTCGAATCAAGGCAGCGCAGTCCTCTCTGGGCAAGTGGTGAGCTGGTGTTTTGACTGATTCACTGAGCTGTCTTGCAGCACCAGCTATGAGGCTTCTGAAGGCCACACACTGTCTTGCAGAGGTCAAGCACCCCACCTTCGCCCACTGGCACATCATCGTCAGACTCAGGAGGGCATCATATTGGCTGGGGGGAGCGACAGGGCCAGTGGCTGCGCAGGAGAAGGCTGGACGGGGCCATCAACAGGGTGCCTGTGGGATTCTACCAGAAGGTGTGGAAGATCCTTCAGAAGGTGAGCTTGGCCACTATAATGAATTCCACAGGCTTTGCAGCTCGGGGATGCATACTTCCCCACCCACCCCCCTTACTCCCTTTGTGAGGCATGGTGGCACCTATCGGTATCATCAAGTAGCACATGGTTGCAGAACAAGCGAACACATAGCTCACAGCCTAGAACAGGCTTTCTCCACCTTGGCACCACTGACATTTGGGGCTGGGAAATTCTTTTTTTTGTAAGGGCTATTATGTGCATTGTGGAATATTAAACAGCATCCCTGGCCCCCACCCACTAGATGCCAATAGCACCCCCTTCTCCAGTTGTGACAACCAAAAATGTCTCCATTTGTCCCCTGGGCAGCAAACCACCCGGGGTTGAGAACTGCTGATTGGAACCACAGCAAGTTAGATGAGGTGACAGCCCAGGTTGTGTGGGACCATCCCCTTTGACATATCAGGAATGTAGAAAAGTCAGAAGATACATCAGAACCAGAGAAGGCAGGGAAGACTTTGGATTAAAACAGCATGACATAGATGACCCAGAACAGCCCGCCCCCATCCCTTAGTCTCCTACATGATCAGACAGGCATGGTATCCACGAAGGTGCCCCAAAGCACAAACTCTACACACCCTGGGCTTCCACATGGAGGACAGGGACCTCAGACCCCTCCCTTTAGTGCTCACTATTCCTGTGGCCTACAAACATCTTAGCAGAGGTCATCAGAAACAGATGTAAGGGGACAGCCACAGACTGCATGCACTGCATGCACCTGAGTGCAGGAGAGCCCAGCCCCAATGCCTATGGCCAAGGAGGGGTCCGTGGAGGAAACCATGGCCAATTGCTCTCTGTATCCACATTCTGTCTCCCTCCTACAAAAACCCCAAAGCATTTGTGTCTCCCTTCCCTCTGGCAATCACCATACTGTCCTCTGTGTCTGAGTCTTTCTGTTTTTTTTCTTTGCTTAATCCCTTCACCCTTCTCACTCAGCCTCCTCTCTCCTCCCCCATGAGAGCTGGCAGTCTGCTCTCTATATCCATGAGTCTGTCTCTACTTTGTTAGTTTATTTTGTTAATTAGATCCCACATATAAGTGAAATCTTTTATTAACCAATGCACCCCAATAAATTCAATAAAAAAAGAAATGTAATAAAAAGCTTCTATGCAAACCAGGAACAATGGGCATGACAGATTTTTTCATAAGCTATTTTTGTTAGCTCATTTCACAGTAGGAGAGGGGAGAAAAGTCATCCTAAATGAATGCATACAAATTCCTTCCTAAAGCCACAGCGTCACTCAGCTGTGGTATTTCTGTGGACTCTTAGGGAGCTTTTGGCCTCTGTCTTCCTTACTGAACTGGGCATGGGGAGGTCAGAGTGGTCCCTGTCCTTATGCAGCTGGACTCCTGGTCCCCACGTGATCTCAGAGCCCACACAGGCCTCTAGTTCTCCATTACCTGCCTCTTGTCAAGAGGCACTAGTGTTTGCAGCCACTCTGTCCTCAGCCCCCCCAGGGACAGGGGTGGGCTTCTGCTGCCGGCCAAGACACTGGGATTTGGAAGGCAGGCAGTTAGGCTAGAACTAACTGTTCCTAGAAAAATCTCCTCACTCTTCCTGGGGCATCACACGCTTCCATCTAGACTTCCACTGACTCAATATCAAGACACTTTTATTATGAAAAAGCAGCATTTTGTATTGAGTTGGCGCTTGATATTTATATACATGGGTGTGCGTGTGCGTGCCTGTGCATGTGCTCGAGTTGTTTTTTGTGTGATTGCTGCTTATTTTAGAAATCTCAAAAATAGATGCCTTGCACAGGCACAGAAGTATCACTTCACCAGCCATGAAAGTCTCCCTTTATATGGCACCATGGGGGCCTCTCAGCCAAGTGTATGAAGACCCGGCAGCTCCTGGGGCATTGTTCGTGAGAGATCTGAAACATGCCTGCTGGTTCCCTAGGATTGTTCCATCGAAAACACAGCCTGTGGGCAGTGAGAACAGCTCTCTAAAAATAAATGACAGTCTGGCGTGTTCCAGCCCTCATGCAGGTTTCCAGGACAGAGCAACTTTTGAGGGTGTGTGTGTGTGTGTGTGCATGTGTGTGCACCGTTATCAATCACACGCTGGAATTGGACTGAAATGGGATGTGTGTTCTGCCTGCAGTGCCATGGCCTGTCCATCGATGGTTATGTGCTCCCGTCCTCAACAACACAAGAGGTACGATGGGAAAAACCTAAACACGGGCCTACCACCATTTCTACCACGTGCTCTACGTCATGGACTCTGATCACTGATACTTCTTTCAAGCTTCTTACATATATAGACAGGCCATTTGAAGATCTGATCGTTTTAGCTTACTTATCCTCAATTTTTGCAGTTTCTTTCCCACACTTATTAGCATCACCTTTTCTCTTTCCTCTCAGAAACAGCATTTCTGACTGTGAAGGTCTTTAGATTTGCCCCATAAAAGCCTATTAAGAGAAAAGAGCAAAGCCGCATGCCACACTCATCAAACCCACGTGCAGCCTCCTCTGACCTCTCTCTGCTGAGAGCAGTCATCTTGCCTGGTTTCATTCCTCTTATTCATTCTTTTAAAAACGGATTTTTTAGCTTTTACCCTACCCAAGGCACCATGCCATATGCTACAAGAATGATGACGAAGAATGAGAAATGTGAAATGGTCCCTGACCCCAGGAAGTCAGAGGCCAGTGGGCTAGGTAAATAAAGCTAGGCCAAGGCCAACTTCCTCCTAGAGCAGAGCCTTGGCCTCTTGCTTCAGAGGGGTCCTGCTGGCAGAATCAGGACAGTGATCAAAAAGGAGGCAACATTTGAGCTGAGACCTGAACCCAGTGAGTGCTGTGGTGACAGGCTGTGTCTGTCCTGGCTCACTCCTGACCCCCTGGCTGGACCCTTTGGCAGATGACTCCACAGGAGATCAAGTTTGCCGTCCATGTTGAGTCAGTGCTGAACCGTGTGCCTCAACCCGAGTACCGGCAGCTGCTGGTAGAAGCCATCATGGTGCTGACGCTGCTCTCAGACACGGAGATGAACAGCATTGGGGGCATCATCCATGTGGACCAGATCGTGCAGATGGCCAACCAGCTGTTCCTGCAGGACCAGGTAGGTGTGTCCAGGCCTGTCCAGTCACCCCACAGCCAAGGTGGGGACAGAGGCAGGGTAGCCAGTTAGGTTGGCATTTATCAAGATTGGAGATTCTGAGTCCAATAGGAAAGAATGTTCTCGAACAAAGAAAATGTCATCACAGATGATGGAAAATGTCAACCATTTGGTTAAAAAATGGCACAGTGGCCACTTGGGAAACTTAAAGACCTTTGAAGTGGACTGGTCCATTTCAGCGTAGGTTTTAGTGCAAACGCTATTTCTGCTCATATATAGCCCTGGGTAGACAAAACCACTCACTTTGCATTAGGAGAAGCCACACACTTATTAGAGTGACCTGGGGCATGTGGGAACCCAGTGCAGTGCCCGGGGCAGAGGCCAATGTCCTCCCTGAGCCTGGAACGCCATGGGCCATGGGCCTGCAGCACACAGACTCATCACAGGGCTGTAAAATTGAAGTCTGCTCATTCTTTACTCTGCCTTTTCCTGCTGCAGATGTCGATTGGCGCCATGGACAACCTGGAGAAAGACCAAGCCACAGGCATTTGCCACTTCTTTTACGACAGTGCTCCAAGTGGGGCTTATGGGACAATGACCTATCTAACGAAGGCAGTGGCTTCTCACTTGCAAGAATTGCTGCCCAATTCAGGCTGCCAGATGCAATAGTGCCTTGGTGCTGTGAGTCTGTCACTCCCCCCCTAGCCTCATTGGGAACTTCTTTCTGTTGTCCAAGATCCCCTGTGCTGTCACAAAAGCATACCCCATTAGAAACACTGGCAGGGCCCAGCCAGTATGGCTCAGTGGTTGAGCATTGACCTATGAATCAGGAGATCACAGTTCAGTTCCCGGTCAGAGCACATGCCCAGGTTTTGGGCTCCATCTCCAGTGTGGGGAGTGCAGGAGACAGGCGATCAATGATTCCCTCTCATCATTGATGTTTCTATCTCTCTCTCCCTCTCCCTTCCTCTCTCTGAAATCAATAAAAATATATTTTATAAAAACACTGACAAAGCAGAGATGGCAGTGACCTGAAAACAGTATATGTCCAAGCCAAAGAAAGAACTGAGGAATCCTGTGCTTCCCCAAGGAGTGGCATAGGATCATTGTCTAGGTCTATTTTGCTGGAACATTTTGTCATAGCATCTGGTCTCCTGGAGTCTGAGGAGGAATTGGAAACTGGTATCTTTTGAGTGCAATGTGAACTGAAAATCCAGCTTAAATTGGCTCTCATAGAGAGTTACCGAAATAGGTTCGGCGAGCTACTGAATATGTTAAAGATCCTTCTAGTAGCAGTAGCTGCACAGGCAGACTTTGACAAGGGGAACATATTAACAGGATGTAGTTTGTGGACCAAACTGTTTACTAAATAGAGCAACTCTTTATGGGGAAGTTTGTTTTTCTTGTGGTTTTCTTCCTTTCTTTCTTTCTTTCCTTTCTTTCTTTCTTTCTTTCTTTCTTTCTTTCTTTCTTTCTTTCTTTCTTTCTTTCTTTCTTTCTTTCTTTCTTTCTTTCTTTCTTTCTTTCCTTCCTTCCTTCCTTCCTTCCTTCCTTCCTTCCTTC
>PVJC01001670.1:0-89826 GCA_004026665.1 Murina feae | reverse complement strand
ACTGTTTTCAGAACAACTTGCTAGGACAAGCTATTTCATAAGGATTTGTTCAGTGGCAGAAATTCGTTATTCACTGTTTTCAGTCCCCCCCCCCCACTCTTGATAGAGTTTTAAGGTGTATTCTTGTGCATATTCAGCACAGTATTTTCTACTGGATGGTTAACTAGATACCAAGGTGTCGAGCTCCAGAATTTTGAATCTATACTTCAAACATCTGGAGCTATACATATGGGAATATACAGCTGTGTTTATTTCAATGATTACGAATTTACATGGCTATAATACATTTATTTAAATGTATAATCTCATATATGTGATTCAACCAAATGTATATGCTGTACTTATTTAAATATGCAATTGAAAAATAACTCAAATAATTCACTTTTATTTAATCTTATAGTATTTATTTAATGTACTTCTTAATATATATTCTTTATCTAATCTACTCTAATAAAAGAGCAATATGCAAATTGACCATGACTCCAAGACACCTAAGCCACACCTACCAGCCAAGCCACGCCCCCAGCCAATCAGAGAGCTGTATGCAAATTAACCCAGCCAAGATGGAGGCTGACAGCCACGGAGATCGAACAAGCAGGAGGCTTCCGTTGCACCAGGAGTAAACTGTCTGCCTAGGCCGGCTAGGCCTCTCTCTGCTCAAGGCAACAATGTTTCAATTATAGAAGCCATGGAGCTGAAACAAACAGGAGGTTTCCTTACCTGCCTAGGCCTCGGCTCAAAGCAACAGTGTTTCAATTATAGAAGATAAATAAACCCCAGAAACCTGATTCCAGCCAGCCTTGCTGGGACCTTGGGTCAATGGGAGCTATGGGTAGCCTGAAAGCCTGAAAATGGCCCTCAGCCCCTCATCCAGGCTAGCCTGGTACTCCAGTAGGGACTCGAACCCTGAAGAGACTGAAAATGGCCCTCAGCTCCTCACCCAGGCACCCCAGTAGGGACCCAAAACCTGAAGAGACTGTGGACATCCTGAAAATGGCCCTCAGCCCATCACCCAGGCTTGCCACACCCCAATGGGTGAGGGTCCACACTGGGGGGCTTGGCCAGCCTGCAAATAGCTGTCAGCTCCTCATCCAAGCTGGCCAGGCATGCCAGCAGGTGGACATCCCCTGAGGGGTCCCAGACTGCAAGAGGGCACAGGCCAGGCTGAGGGACCCCTCGAGTGCACAAATTTTTGTGCACTGGGCCCCTAGTTTTTAGTATAAAGCCAAATGTTTTTTAAAGAAACAATGGGGTTATAAATCATACCAGTAAAAACAAAATTCGGATAGACGTATTCATAGTTAGCAAGCTTTCAGAAGAATTTGGAATGTTTTTCTTTTTACTCCAATAATTTTATAGTATGGTTAATATTTGAATATCAAAGCAATTCTCCAAAGGTATTTTTGTTTATCTTTTTTTCTTTCTTTCTTACTACACTGCATCTGACAAGGTAAATACTTCTGGGTATTGGTTTAATATAGTTGGAAAAGAGTTTCACTATTTTAACTCCACACCCCCAATCTGGTGATCACTAAGATTTAACTGTACCTTTATTTCTGTGGGAGGCACTGGAGACCAGCAAATGATTTAGGAGGAGAGAAAATAAACCTCTTACTCAGATTCAATTTCTGGGAGATTTCAGAGAACTTTCTAGTTAGTCTATTTGTGTGTGTGTTTGTTTTTTTTTGTATAGTATTCCCTTTCTTAAGGCATTTTTTTTTAAAGTTATACTGGACTGGTCAAAAGGAAACTGACACTTGAGCAAGAGAAAAATGAAATTGGAAGTTGTATACGTTTTTGAAATAAATTTAATGCACAAGTAAAAATAATGACTACAGGCACTTTTCCATTAGGTAAATTATTGAATAAATGTAACTTTTCTGAACCGCAATTTCATCATTTGTAGCCTGTGGATAATAATACATCTCCTTGGGTGTGGTGAGGATGACACGAGTACTTTACAGTATTGCACTGTCACATGTTTTCCAGCTGATTTTGCAGATGTGGACTGGACTCCCCGGCCATGTTTCAGGAACCACCTTTCCTCTGGCGATTCCTCTTCAAGGCTCCGACGGGCAGCAACACGGTTTTCTGAGAGTGTGGTCCTTGCACCCAGGTGCTGCCTGGACACTGTGGATGGGTTCTGTGTGCGTTGACAAGCGTCCAATGATCGAAGGAACTTGCTTTCCTGTTTTATGTTTACAAACCAAGTAGGTGTCCTCATTTTACTTTTTAAAATATATTTTTGTTGATTTCAGAGAGGAAGGGAGAGTGAGAGAGAGAATCACGGATGGGGAGCCTCCTGCACGCCCCACACTGGGGATGGAGCCCGCCACCCAGGCACGTGCCCTGACCGCCTGGTTCCCAGGGCGATGCTCACCCCCTGAGCCACACCGGCCGGGCCGTGTCCTCATCCTAAACGTCCACAGTCTCTTCCCACGTGGGTATGGGAACCTGGGATTCAGGTCCATGAGGCGCTGAGGCCTCGCGGAGGACGGCCCAGAGGCCCGAGAGAGGCCGGCCAATGGGAGCTCGGGCTGAGGACTGGCCCCGCCCCTTTCCCGGAGCCCCGCCCCCTTCCGTCCCGCGCTCGGGGAGTGGAAGTGCGCCTGCCGCCTGCTCGTCCGGCCCCTGCCCCTCAGTGACAGGACCCGGCCCGGGCACCGTTCGCAGCCGGTGCCGAAGTCTGTCGGCGCTCGCGCCTCGGCTGAGCTGAGGTGTGTGAGTCCGGCGAGGGCGGCTCTGGGAGGTGGGCAGGCCCTGCCCGGAAGCTCGGGACCCGAGACCGAAGGCGGCGCACCTCCTCGGCGGGCCCCCAACGCGCCTTAGAGACCATCTCACCACTCCCGGGGCGGCGCTGGGCCGAGGGAGGCCCTGGGAGTGGAGGAACCCGGGCCTCGGGACGACCGGGGGGCGGGGGAGGTGGTGGTGACTTAGGGACCGCGGGTGGGAGTAACCTGCGCGGACGCGGGGCCGAGGTGGGCGGGGACGCCGTGGTTGCTAAGGAACGCGCGACTTCCGCTCTGCCCGCGTGGAGGGGCGGGGCTGCTGGGCTCCGGACGCCGGGCCCCGCCCACCTCCCCGGGCTGGCCGGCCGGCTCCTTTGTGTTGCCTGGTAACTGGCGTCGGTTTATTTTTCAGTTCTCTGGATTCTGGAGTTCAAGCTCAGGCCTTTTGCCATGTTACGCCCTATCCACCCTTCCCCCGCCTTCCCTTCTTAATCACCCAGCCTCTGCCCACCGAGACGTGTGCGGAGGAGAGCTGTGGGTAGCGAGAGGTGGTTTTATTGGGGGGGAGGGGGTGATGGGGAGGAGGGAGGGTCTCTTCCTGGTGCTGGGTGAACCCTGAGCCCACAAGGTGTTGCTGCCCACGTGGGCGACTAGGAACAGGAGTAGCGTGGACCTGGTTCCTACTCCCCGGAATTCTTTTCCTTGCTGCTGCCCCCTTGTCTCAAGGAGCTTTTCAGCAAGCTGAGGCAGTGCATTCCTGGACAGACGTGTGTGTGATCTCCCTTCCGGCCCCTGCTGTGGGGAGGGGTGATGGTAGCGTTAGACGCCCCTTTTTTTGCTTCCCTGGCCCATATTAAAGAATTAACTTGGAGATGGTAACCGCAGATAACTACCTCTTCTTTGCTCGCATCCCCTGGTCCCACATGATTCGGCGGAACAAACATTCCAGAGAGAGAACAAAGGAGCTAAAAGCCTGCTTCGCCTTCCTTCTGCTGGGCTCACTCTGCACCTCCGAGAAGGAAGCTGTTACAGTGTGTTGACCCTGGGCGGGACAGTGGCCCAGGAATCGGGAAACTGAGGGGGAGGGGTTAGGGAATGTCGGTCCTTGGTCAATAAACCACCTGATTGTTCTCCATCCAGTGAGGATGCCTGTGTGCCCTGGGTTCCAGAGATGGAAGGAGGGTAATTGGTTGTGAGAGCAGTTGTGAAGCAGTCAGTCATCTTAGCATCTACACGGATGTAAAGTGCTATTGATGACACATTTAACCTCTCCCCTTGTCTGTATGATCTGGATTTGTAAACACACGTGATTATGATCCATCTGCTTATAGTATTTTTCAGACTTCATCTCTGAGTTATTTAGAAACTAGTGGCCCAGTGCACGAACTTCGTGCACATTAAAAGGGGATTAATTAGAGGAAATATTTTAATATTGCTATTTGCCCTTTCTCTATAATAGAAGTGTCAGAGATTAAAGAAAATTAGTAAAGTGTATATGAATATCTTCCTCCTGTCAGAGTCTGGGGTGCACCATGGAACCCAGAGCCAAGTCTCCAACCACCCACGTGCACCTCAAAATCGCTCGAGACCCAAACCTGGACGGCCCCCCTTCATTGGGCTAGATCCAGACCCAGCCAGTCCCACCCTGTCAAGCCCTGCCAGATGTGTGTGGGGGGGGGTGCAGCCTCAGGTCCCCTGGGTGCCAGGGCAGGGGGCACAGCCTGAGGTCCCCTGGCCTGGGGCCAGGGAAGAGGGTGCAGCCTGAGTTCCTCTGACCTGGTGCCAGGGCGAGGGGAGCAGCCTGAGGTCTCCTGTCAAGCCCTGTGGGTGGAAGGCACGACCTGAGGTCCCCTGTCAAGCCCCATGCAGGAGGTGGGTGGGCATGCAGCCTCAAGTCCCTGCTGATTGCTCCTTAAGGCTCGTTATGGGAACTTAGCCTCAGCTGTGGGTGCAAATTGACCGGAGTGACGGTCAATTTGCATATTCCCTCTTTATTATTTAGATTATTTAGAAATGGGGAAGAAACCCATTCATGCCTGCGTTGTTGATTAGTTGTGGTTAGGTAGCACCCGGCATGTTCTGCATGACACCTTTCCCCCCTTGACATCACTATTTTTCTTATTCAAGAATATACATACCCTGAAAGTGCTGGGAAAGAGTACTTTGGGATCCAGTGATGCATGGTCTTTTTTCAGTAACGTATACCACTTTGAGATGCCAAGGAAAGCTAGCGACTCTACTCTTAGAAAAAGTCACAATTCTCTTAGAAAAAGACACAATTTGAAGAGTAAGTGGAAGCTAGATTAAGAACATGTGTTTCCTATCAACTTCTTACAACATAAGGAAATTACTCTTTCCTTAGCCCCACAGAGAGACTGGGTAACTTATGTCCAAAGCTAGATAGCCAGGAGCAGAATTGGGTATTTTTTCTCTACCATAGTTTACCTTAGTTCAAGGTCTTCAGCCAATCCTTGTTTTCTTTTTCTTTTTTTAAAAATGTTTAACAGCCCTAGCTGGTTTGGCTCAGTGGATAGAGCTTAGGCTCCTCCCGGCCCGGGTCCTGGTCAGGATTCATGCAGGAGGCAACCAATCAATGTGTTTCTCTCACATGGATATTTCTCTGTCTCTCTCTTTCTCTCTAAAAATGAATGGAAAAATATCCTCGGCTGAGGATTAAAAAAACAAACAAACATTTAACAAAGAGGAACTACCAATTTTTCAATTAATTATTATTGTCTTTCAAAACCTTGTCAGCTGTATTTTATTCCAAATGCCCTTTGCTCGTTCTCTTAAGCCATATTTCTATATTTAAGGAAGTAAAGAGAGAATTTATCAAATACTTTGGGAAAAGATTAAATTGTATTTTTGAAGTAAACATTAAATATATACATTTTCTCTTAAATCCAAGTCCCTTCTGGACAAAGGAAGGTTGGTTACATTTAGCATTTGCCACTGGAATATCATTACCTGACTCCTAAACTTCTTTTCTTAAATGTAAGTGAACAATCTTACATAACATTTTAATTTCCTGTGCCTAAAAACATATGAGTATGGTTCCATTGTGGCTCTTTTCCTGATTTCTGTTTTAAAATAGAAGGCTAAAAATAGTTTTGTGTTTTTTTTAGCTCAAGTTCCTTCATCCAGCTTTATCAATAAATGTGGGCATCAGTAAATACGTCATTAAATATTGTTTCTTCAACACATAATTGTATTCAAACTGTTTAGTTTGTTAAAAGATAAACTGAAAAATAGTGAAAACTTTGAGAGTTTTCACTCTCAAAAATTGGTTGGACTTCGGCAGCATTCAGTCTGGCAGATAGGAAAGGAGCTCTGAGGGGCTGTACAAAATGAGAAACTTCTAAGTAGAAGGGAGTGGGAACAAGGGATTTGGACCGGCCAACACGTGGGTTGGTTATCGCAAGTTACGCTCCTTTGGGAGCTGGCAGGGGCCTGTCAGGCAGATTACCTAACTAGTTAGTAATCTGTATAAGACGGTTTGTAAACAAGAAGATCACAGGTATGTAATAAGAGGGTTTAGGGTTCCATTTCTGGGAGAGCTGAAATTGTATTTGTCTTGGTTTGGTGATGTGGGGCTTAGCATGAGCAACCCCATTTTGGGCCTATTGTCTTGTTTTTACCAAGTATTTAACTATTCCTTTCTTTATTCATTTCTGGTGGAGAAATTGGAATAGGGACAAATAGATGAGAGAATTACAGTTTTTAGGGGATTAGTAAATAACTAGGAGCCCGGTTTGTGCACTCAGGGGGGGTCCCTCAGGCCAACCTGTGCCCTCTCACAATCTAGGACCCCTCGGGGGATGTCCACCTGCTGGCGAGCCTGGCCAGCCTGAGTGAGGGGCTGATGGCAGTTTGCAGGCTGGCCAAGCCCGCCCCGCCCACCCCACCTCCATGGTTGCCGGCCTCCATCTTGGCTGAGTTAATTTGCATACAGCCGCTCTGATTGGCTGATGGGTGTGGCTTGGCTGGTGGGTGTGGCTTAGGCATCCCAGAGAGATGGTTAATTTCAATATTACTCTTTTATTAGAGTAGATAGCTCTTGGGTTTGTGAACAAACAGGTGGAGTTTGGCATATCAGTTTTGTTATCAAAGAGCTGCTTGGGCATATTGTTTTTCTGGGAGACCAGATGGGAGAACTAGTGACTCCTGCCCTCTGCTGCTTCCACTCCCTTTCTCAGAACCTAGACTTGAGTCCAGCTGAGAGGAAATTTCGTTGTGTAGAACAGATACACTTACCTAGAGTTTGGCTATATAATAGGTTATCTCTACCTATTGGAATAGTATGGACCAGTGGATTTCTGCTACCAATCTGGTAATCCTTGTTGGGAGGCTGTAAATAAGGAGTGGAAGGCCTGGTGCTCTGGCTTTCCATCCTGGGTGATGCCTCTGGGCCATGTGAAGTATGTGGATGTGATCTTAAATAATAACAATGTCTTCAAAAAACTTTACTGGCTTTGAGACCCTACAGTTCAGGGATGCTAAATATTTATGTAGAGATCCACCAGCTCAAAGAATTTCCTTCTACTTCAAGGCCAAAACACCTCTGTTAAGGACCACACTTCTAGTGGAAGTTCCTTCATGTAGAAACACGAAGCTAGTCTTTTCCCCACTAGTGTGTGTCTGTCTGTCTGTCTGTGTCTGTCTGTCTGTCTGTGTCTGTCTGTCTGTCTCTCTCTCTCTCTCTCTCTCTCTATATATATATATATGTATATATATATATATATATTCGTGTTTTTGATATCAGTAGATTTGGCTCTAAGTGTGAAGGTCTTAGTGAACATTCTTCTTAGAATATAGTTATTTTTATTCTTTCAGAATGGCTAAAATGATAATTGAAAACAGTAATACACATTTTATCATATCTGATATCCTCAGGACACTTTTTGCTTAACAGATAAGGATCATAGAACCTTAGAGCCAAGTTTTTTTTATACATATTACATACATGTAATCCTCTTGGATACAATAGAAATGTTAAGTCTGTTTATAGCAGTAGAGATAGATGTATGTTTTTGTGAAAAAGAAAAGGTGATTTCTTAGCTTACCTCTTACTTTTGAAATGTTAAACTCTGTACTGGGAGGTTTAATAATACTGTTTTGTTGAATCAGAAGGTGGAAACAGTTTGATAAATAAAAGAATCTTGTCAGTTTTATGGTTTTCAAGCCACTGAACACTTAGAGTGGCAGTAGGAATAAAAAGTTTGATTCTATAGTAGTATTATGTAGCGACATAGCTGCAAAAATAGCAGACCAATTAAATTGAACAACTTAAAATGTAGGCAAAGACAAGAGGAAGATTGTTTAACCCAAAGAACCTTTTTTTACATACTTCAATTATTAAAAAATTTAAATATCAGAGGATATAGAATAGTAAATTATATGGATACTTGTAGCAAAGTCCTCATTGTGTATTACAGTTTATAACCTACTCCAGGTAGAAAGGACACTGCACTGGAAGTTTCAGACTTGGCTCCAGTGTAGATGTACAATGTTTGTTTGATTTTAAGGACATATGTTTCCATTTCTCTTGGGTGTATATCTAGGAGGGGAGTTGCCAGGTCATGTGGTCATTCTATTTTTTTGAGGAACTGCCATTTTCTAAAATGGCTGTACTGTTTTGCTTTCCCTCCAGTCATGTATGAAGATTCCAGTTTCTTCACATCTTCGCCAACCGCTTCTTATTGTCTGTTTTTTGGTTCATCCAACCTAGTGGATGTGAATTGGTTTCTCATAGCAGTTTTGATTTTAATTTCTAATGACTAGTGACATTGAGCATCTTTTCATGTGCTTATTGGCATTTCATATTTCTTTTTTGAAGAAATATTTGTCTAGATTCTTTACCCATCTTTTCATTGGATTTCGTTGTATTTTTACTATTGTGTTGTAAGAGTTCTTCATGTATTCTGAGTACCCTTATCAGATCTATGATTTGCAGATATTTTCTCCCATTTTGTGGCTTGTCTTTTCCTTTTTTTAAAAAATCATGGACAGTAGAGCACAAAAGCCCCCCCTCCCACTTTGATGAAGTTCATTTTTTAAATCTATTTCTCATTTTGTTGCTTGTGCTTTTGGTGTTGTGTCTAATAAACTATTGCCTAACCTAAGGTCATGAAATTTTACTACTATATTTGCTTCTAAGCATTTAATATGTTCAGCCTTTGCATCTAGGTCTCTTGATTTTTTTTTCCCAGTTGATTTTTGTGTTAAATTTTGTATATGCTGTGAAGTAGGAGTTCAACTTTATTCTTTTGCAGTACATTTTAAAAAGAAGACTATGCTTTTATATTATGATGCTTGACCTGGATTATTATCACTATTTAATATTAGTCTACAAATGATAAGCTATTATTTAATGGTATGATTAGAATGAGTAAAACTTGTGCTTTCAAATATTTGGGGTTATGTTTTGAGTTGATATTATTATTATTACATTGTGTTTGGAACCATTTAAATTTGATATTCAACTAGATGAGAGCAGATGTAGCACAAACAAAAAATAATTTCATGGCTGGCACATGATAGTTATTTAGTAAATATTCATTGAACAAAAATGAGTATATCATACATTATTTGATTATTTTTCTTGTTGCTGTTTAAATGAATATTTAGTTTAAAAATTAACATATACTGAAAAGTTTATGTTTGAATAAATATCGTTATTTTTATAGGTCAACTCTGTACACCTTGCAATACAGAAAATAAATTTGTATCTGTCTCTCTGCATTCATATTCACCTTTAAAATACTGTGGAAGCATCTTTCACTACTTTTCACATATTTGCTATACAATGTGCCATTTGTGAAGTATAATGTGCAAAAATAACATTGCTATTTATTACAGTAGAAAGGGGTCTTCGCTTAAGTAAATTTGGGACACACTGGATTACATAAATTTAAATAGGGTTTTCTCTTATAGCACTGCTCAAAGTGTTTTTATGGAAGTGTGTCTTGCCCTAACCAGTTTGGCTCAGTGGATTGAGCATCGGCCTGCGGACTGAATGGTCCTAGGTTCAATTCCGGTCAAGGGCATGTACCTTGGTTGCGGGCACATCCCCCAGTAGGAGGTGTGCAGGAGGCAGCTGATCGATGTTTCTCTCTCATCGATGTTTCTAACTCTCTATCCCTCTTCCTTCCTCTCTGTAAAAAAAAAATAATAATAAAAAATCAATCAAATATATTTTTTAAAAAAGAAAAGAAAGTGTGTCTTGTGAAAAAAGGGGCATGTTACGCCATATTTTCCAAGTATATCTGGCCGTAGAAACTTAATCCAATTGGACATGGAACAGAATTAGCACACCTGAAAAGAGCTTTTGGAAAATGCTACCACAGTGATTCTGTTTTGTGGACAATTAGGGAACTGCAGATGATCCATTTAATGTTGATGTTATATTTTGAATTCCAGTAAGAGGATTATTATTGGTATCTGGAATCGAATTTGCGGGGAATGGGAGCACCGCTTCCTCGGTAAAAATCTTGCCTTTGGAAACACCTTACCCCTGGGCAGCTTTCCACAGCTCAGACCTGGCAGCGTCAAGAACACAACGCAAGGTGTGTTTGTTTGATTTAACGTTTGGCAAAAGGTTGTTTGACTTGTGGTTTGTTTTATTTGACTTTGTTTTTCTTGTTTTGGTTTGTTTGCTTCTGGCAATGAACCTGGGTTCGGAATGCTGTTTTTTTCTTATGAAAAGCAGTGTAACCATGTGAAAATGATTTTACTTGTTTTATTTTGTGGTCTTTGGCCATAAGAAAAGATGAAATACTGCCATTTGTGACAACGTAGGTGGATCTTGGGAATATCATGCTAAGCAAAATAAACCAGAACCAAAACGTAAGAACAATCAAATTTCACTCCAATTTCACTCCTGTGGATATAAACCTGAAAGCAACAAATGAGTAAACAAGAAAAGCATACAAAAGCTCATGGTCACAGACAGTGTGGTGGTTGCCAGAGGGAAGGGAGGTGGGTGTGGTAAAGGGCACAGGGGGTCAAATACCTGATAACAGAAGGTGATTAGGGTGGTGGGCACACAATGCAGTATGCACATCATTATTAGAAATGTATTATAGAAACCTATATAATCTTGTTAACCAATGTTACCCCAATAAATTTAATAAAAAAAAATAAATAAAAAGTGACAGAACCAGAAAGGAAAAGAGTTAATTAGGCTCATGTTCTCATAAAAGAAGGTTTATGGTAATATTTTAAAACTAAAAATTGTTTTCATTTTTTATAATAATTAAGCATAGCATGGATGTTTAACATAACTGTCTTATGGAGAATATTTACTTGAAATTGAGTATCTACTATGTGCCTCATTGTTTGGATTCTTCAGTGAATGAAACGAAGATCGCTGCTCCTGTGTTACTGCATGCTAGTGGGAGGAAGTTAGAAAATAAACAGTGGCCTAAATGTAATAAGAAAAAAGCCTTTACTTTTAAACTAATAGCTGAGAGTTCTAAGGTAAAATAGCTTTTCTATTGTAACACCGATAATCTAATTGTTCAGTCGTTTGTAGTGCCTACATCAAACTACAAAAAAAGATGAAATATTGATTGCTGTAAAATGGTTATTTTAAATAATTAATTTGAGATGAAATATTATTGACCATTATGTTGAAGAAGTCTCCTTCTTTCCTCCCTCATACACTGAAGTTTCAGCATTCCAAGAAAGCAATTAAATGTGACTTATCATTTGTAAAATAACATATATATATTTATATATATCATTTGTAAAATAACATATATATTTATATATATCATTTGTAAAATAACATATATATTTATATATATGTAAAATAACATATTTATATGTATATAATTATACATATATATATATATATATATATATATATATATATATATATATAAATAATTACAGGCCGAGGTGATCCATAGTTAAAACAGAATGAAATTAAATTTAAAAAATGTCTTAGGACATATTTTTCCTATAAAGAACACACACAAGTACAGTCTTAGCCCTTTAAAATAATTGCAAATGTTCATGATTACGTGATTTAATTTTTTTGTTTTGTTTGTTTGTGTGCAGTATAGAGGTATGTCTGTGTGTGAGTGAGAAAAAGAGGCGGGGAGAGGGAGGATGGAATATGCCCGGGCTCCATATGTGCCTTTGTTTCAGTAGCTTTTCAGAGTCCTGCCACTGTAATTGAGGAAATGGACTAAACATTTACATACATGTTTAAAATAGAGGATGCTATTTTTCTCTACCTTATGCTTCTTCCACTTTCTTTAAGCTATCGAAGTGTCACCATACTGGATATTCCTTTATGTAGACATATCTTGTGTACTAGTCTGAACACCTCTACTTGGATAACCCATCTCGCATTAATCCACTTTTGGGGTGTGTGTGTGTGTGTGTGTGTGTGTGTGTGTGTGTGTGTGTGAATGCTTTTAGGAGTTGAATAATGAATATGGTTTATGGACTTAATTACTGAAGTAGTAATGATGTGGTAGAGAAAAAATTAAAATGTTCAATCACAAGGTCATTAACAAAGAATGAAAAATAATTAAGGGCAAAAGAAGAAAGAAGGTTTTAAGATAAAAATCCAAACTTGAGTATTAGAACCCACTTGGTTAAGTGAGGCATAGGAATGATTTTTGCAGAGGATAGAATCTGTAGTAACAGAGGAGTCCAGTTCTGTTAGTAACAATTTTTTTTGTACTTAAATGCAGTGACATGAACGTATTTGAATGGGCTGTAATAAAGTTTTGGGAAAAGTGGATATGAGAAAAGTCACACCATTGTAGTTAAAAAATCAACAGTGGTGTGTGTGGCACATTATGGAGAATACGCTTTTGGTCTTTGTTCATTACTTCAGGCAGGTTTTTCACGGAATAAGAGTTGTTTACTTTCATGAAATCCCATTTTCTGATCTGAGGTACACAGGACAGTTTTAAAGACGGGCTCAGAGTCACTGATAGCCTTTTTACTGCATTCATTTTTAAATGCCTTATTTCAAATAACGTTCTGGTTTATGATTTTCATATGTTTTCCTTTTTAAAAAGAGGCAGATGGTATGAAAACTGGACTCCCTTATTTAAAGGGAGTGTTGATATTTATAACAGGCTTATCTCCAACAAGATTTATTTTTTTGCAGCTGTTTTAGGTTGGAAAAATATATTATATGAAAGCCACGGTTTGTTTTTCTTTCTGTAATTGGGGAGGTGGGGATTGTTAGAATGTGAAAGAGCGATGTTGGATTTTTAATGTGAATACAGTATAAACAGTTTTTTCTTTTGCTTCTGTATGTGAATTTTTCTGTTTGTATGCTGTTTTCTCACTGAGCTATTTCCTAGATAGATCACACTTGAGAAATTATTTACTCATCATTTTCATTTTATCAGTGTATTCTAGGTATGCAGGAGATTTTCATTAAGAGTTAGCCTGTGTTATTAAATAAACCATTTTCTAAGTATCCATTTTGATAATTTAGTCATTTTCATTCTTCCCTGAGCATCTGTTACATTGGGAAATTAACATTTTCTGTTCTCTTATATAATTACACTAGAGGCCCGGTGCATGAAATTCGTTCATTTGATGGGGGGTGTTCCTCAGCCTGGCCTGCACCCTCTCACAGTCCGGGAGCCCTTGGGGGATGTCCAACTGGTGGCTTAGGCCTGCTTCCTGTGGGGAGTGGGCCTAAGCCGGCAGTTGGACATCCTTTGCACTGCTGGCTTGCCAGCCGTGGGCCCAGCTTCTGGTTAAGTGGTGCTCCCCCTGTGGGAGTGCACTGACCACCAGAGGACAGCTCCTGCATTGAGCAGGATCGGGTTGAAACCATCTTTCCAACATCCTCCAAGGGGTCCTGATGTTGAGAGGGCACAGGCCAGATCAAGGGACCCCCACTGGTGCATGATTGAGGCTGGGGAGGGACTGAGGGAAGGCTCCAGGGCGTGTTTAGCCCATCTTGCTCAGTCCTGATCCGCTGAACTCAGCAGCACGCTAACCTACTGGTTGGAGCGTCTGCCCCCTGGTGGTCAGTGCATGTCATAATGACTGGTTGACTGATCAGCTCTCTGCCCCCTGGTGGTCAGTACATATTAGAGCGAGTGGTTGAGCAGTCTTAGCTTATCATTAACATATTACACTTTGATTGGTTGAACAGACCACTGGACATTTAGCATATTAGGCTTTTATTATATAGGACTAGGGGCCTGGTGCACGAAATTTGTGCACTGGTGGAGGGGGTTCCTCAGCCCAGCCTTCCCCCTCTCACATATTGGGAGCCCTCATGGGGTGTCCTACTAACGGCTTAGGCCTGCTCTCTGTTCCCTTGGGGTGCGGGCCTAAGCTGCAGTCTGGCCTCCCTTTGTGGGAGGCAACCAGGCTAATCGGGGGAAGCCACCAGCCCCATCACCCCATTGCTGCAGCCACTTCCATTCACTGCAGCCACCAAGGTGTTTTCATCAACATGGACTCCAGTTCCTTCACCATGAAGAAATGACAACTTTATTTAGTCATTTTCAAGATGTGTCTTTCATAGGATATGATATTTCTTTTTTATCCTCACCTGAGGATATATTTCCATTTTTAGAGAATGTGGAAAGAGAAGGGAAAAAGAGAGAGAAACATCAAAGTGAGAGGAACACTTTGATTGGTTGCCTCCTGCATGAGCCCTGACCTGGGCCCCGGCCAGGGAGGACCCTGTAACCAACAAGGTACATGCCCTTGGTCAGAATTGAACCCAGACCCTGCAGTCAGCAGGCTGAGGCATTATGCACTGAGCCAATCCGGCTAGGGCAGGTATGACATTCCTTAGCCCTCAGTGGACCTTCATTTTTTTCCAGGAGTGTGGTATGACATTCCTTAGCCCAGCAGTGGACCTTCATTTTTTTCTCCAGGAGTGTGGTGAGAAAACCCTAGATCACCTTTAGGGATTCTTATTACCCAAGTTACTAAGAATATTACCAGTGGCATACAGGGAGCTTAGCTGATGAGTGGTCAGAAAAGGTGTTTCCTCTGTAGTTCACTCCAATCCCAGCTCCACTCCGGCCCAGGCCTGTAATCTCTGGCTGAGGATGCAAGCCTGGGCAGGGGACCCCCAACCCCCGATCGCCAGCTTCACAGAGCCCAGGCCTCTGCGATCACAGGCTCTGATCCTGCCCCCTGCCATCGCCGGCTCTACCCTTGCCCCATTGGCAGCCTCTGGCCAAGGCTGCAGGCCTGGGTAGGGGAGCCCCAGACCCCTGCTTTACCAGCTCCACCAGTGCCCAGACCCCTGCGATCTCCGGCCTTGCCCTTGCCCAGGACTTATGCCTGGCTAGGGAACCCTCACACCCCTCTGATCACCAGCTCCGTCCTTGCCTACGCCTGAGGCCTCTGACCTGGGAGGGGGACCCTCAGCCCCCTCTGATCGCCTGTTCTTCTCCTCGGCCCCCCCTCCCACCTCCCCACCACCTGCCTGGCTAACAGGCCTGACCACTTCAGTGGCGGGGCTGAGCCAGACTGGGTGCCACCATCTTGTGTCTGTGGGGGCGGCCACCTTTGTGACAGAGTAGTGCCTAATTTGCATATATCTTTTATTAGATAGAATGTGGTATGGGCACCTCCATCTGTGGCTATGGGGGAAGCCATCTTGTGGCCATGGGGTGACCATCTTGTGGCCATGGGGGTGACCACCTTGTGTCCATGGGAGCAGCCATCTTATGTCCATGGGGGGGAGCCATCTTTGTCACGGAGTGACACCTAATTTGCATATCACTCTTTTATTACACAGGATTATTTACTATAAGATATAATTTTCTTCTTTTTATTTTCTATTCTTTGCCTCTATTTTTTATCACAAATGATGCTATTTTTCTCTTGATATATTTTAGAAACTTTATTATTTAACTGAAAATTAATTATACTTTATGCTCTAAACTTAATGCATGGAGCTATTTCTTTGACCACAAGATAACACTAGGATGAATGTCTGTGCTTGTACACACATACTATCTTTGTATTTATATGTTCTTTATATGTACCTACACATAACAAATTTTCTAGAGTATTTTTATAATAAATATATTGATTTATTGTGAATAAATGTGTTATGAATTTATGTAGAGATAACTTAAATAGCTTGCATGTCAGATATGTATAAAACTATGTATATTTACATAGATATTACCATCCTGAATATGAAATATGATTATGTCAGACTTGTATATTTTTCCCTTTTAATAGTTGAAACCAAAAATATTATTTAGAAGTTTGTATTGCTTTTTAACACTCACATCTAAATTATTTACAGTATCATCATGAAGACCAGAATATTGCTTAAATCTGTGAAACCTGCCATTAGGTTTCAGGTGTGTATTAGCTTCTATGGCCACGTAACAAATTACCACTAAGTTTATAGATCAGCAGGCCAACATAATGTCTTCTGCTCAGGGTCTTACAGACCTGAAATCAAATGCCAACCAGGCTGTTCAAGGCTCTCTGGACAAATCCACTTCTAAGCTCATGTAGGTTGATGGCTGGATTTATGTCCTTGTGGTTGTAGGACTGGTGTCATCATTCTCTCCTCGTCTGACTAACCTTTTCCAGGCCATACACATTTCTTGCAATGTGGCCCCACTCAGCAGTAGAGAATTTCTTGCGCATCATATCCCTTTCACTTTGAATTTCTCTGACATTTCTGACTCTGACCTCTAGATTTAAAGTGCTTATATTAGATCAGTCCCCCTTGGATAATATCCCTAATTTATTTTATTTCTTTAATTATGTTCTCTTTCCCACACTTATTATTGTTTAATTTTTTAAAAAATTTTATTGAATTTATTGGAGTAACATTGGTAAATAAAATCATATGAGTTTCAGGTGTACATTTCTATAATACATTATGTGTATACTAGGGGCCCAGTGCATGAATTCATGTATATTGGAAGGAACTGTGGGCCACAAGGTTGCAGTGAGCACAGGGGCAGGTCTCAGCCCATCCTCCAAGCCCCTGCCTAGACCCTCCTGCCATGACCCCAAGTCCTGTCTGCCGGCAGCGGGTGCCTTTGGGGCTGGCGCCAGCAGCAGGTGCGAGAGGCATCTGTTGCCCCGATCATCCCTCAGGAGCAGGGGGAGGTGGAGAAACCCTGAGGGTTGGCAGCCACTGCTTGCACCTGCTGACAGTGCCGAGCGATTGGGGCCATTGCTGGGTATCGGCAGCGGGTGCGAGGACTGAGCGGGACCACAGCACATGGAAGCAAAGAATTTTCAGTAACCACCAGGGGCTTGCCCTGATAACAGCAACTGGTGCCCTGTCTTGGTCTGGTGCCCCCACTCACCTGCTCCACCATCCCGCTGACGCCCGCCATGTTCCGCGTATGCCCCCTGGTGGTCAGCGCACATCATAGCAACCAGTTCAGTTCCATTGTTTGATCTATTTGCATATTAGAGTTTTATACATATAGATATCGTATTGTGTATTCACCACCCAAAGTCAAGTCTCCTTCCATCACCATTTATATCCCCTTTACCCTCTGCTACTTCCTTACCACCTTTCCCTCTGCTAATCACTGTACTGTTGTCCATGCCTAGGAGGATGTTTGTTTGTTTTTCTTTTTGATTAATATCTTTACCTTTTTAGCCAACCCCCAAACTCCCTTCTGAAAGCTGCCAGACTATTCTCTGTGTTTATGAATCTGTTTTTATTTTGTTCGTTTATTTTGCTCATTAGATGCCATATATAAGTGAAATCATATGGTATTTGTCTTTCTCTGACTGGCTTATTTCACTTAGCATAATACTCTCAGGTCCATCCATGCTGTCGAAAAAGGTAAGGTTTTCTTCTTTTTTAGGGCTGAGTAGAATTCTGTTGTCTAGATGTACCAGTTTTTTTAATCAACTCGTTTGATGGGCACTTGGTCTGCTTCCAAACCTTGACTATTATAAATAATGCTGCAAGGAACATAGGGGTGCATATGTTCTTTTGAATCAGTGCTGCTGATTTCTTTGGATATATTCCCAGAAATGGAATCTCAAGGTCATAAGGAAATTCCATTTTTTAATTTTCTTTTCTTTTATTATTTTTTAATAATGTATCAGAGTTTCAGTTGTTTAACATCCTCCCAAATATTTTGTGTATAGTTAATCTTTATTTGAACCATTCTGGTAGATGTGTAGTGGTACCTAAATTTTAATTTTAATTTGCATTTTGCTGATTACTAATGGTGTTAACAACTTTTTAATGTGCAAAACCAATTTAAGAAAGGGTATTAAAAACAAAAACACTTTTTTTTAAATTCCTCAACTGAGGACATGTTTATTGACTTACTTTGAAAGAGAGAAACATTGATGTGAGAGAGAAATGTCAGTTATCTCCCATATTTGCTCCATCAGGGGATCCAACATACAACCTCTTGGTGTTTGGAATGATACTCCAAAAAACTGAGCATCTAAATGATACTCTAAAAAACTGAACCACCCAGCCAGGGCAAAACAAAAACACTTTTTAGTCTTAAAAGTTTTAAAGAGTAGAAACTTTTAATTAAATAAGAAATTATGAATTATTTTAATATGCCATTTTAGATATTAAATAAAATTAGTACCTTCTTCCTTAAGTATGTGTTATCAAGTTTCAAAAATGTTAAAATCTCTGATGATTTAATCAAATTATTCATACAGCAAAGTCCATAAATAATAAATACTTTCTTATTAATTCATATATTAGTTGTTTTAGCTATCAGAGCAAGTTAGTTCCTCAGGGAGTGTAGTGTTCTTTGTAAAAGAAGGTGATGAGATGTCCTCTCCAAGGAATCAAATTGTGAAAACAATTTTGGTATTGTACATGCTAATATAAGTCTGTTATTCCCTTTCCACATCTATCAGAGCATATTTTAAATTGTGCTGATGCTGTATGCAAATACATGTCTTATTAGAAACTGGGACTGTATGTGCTGATGTCTCCCTGGATTTCTTGGGAGTTTGTTGTCTAACCATCAAAGCAATAGGACAGAATGGTGATTACTGTAAGGCTTTGAAGTACAAAGAAAAGTCAGAATATTTTAGAGGTTGTAGATGTCTGAGGCACTGACAGTTGTCACCATCACATGAATGGGTATCTTTTTTCTAACTTCTTGTGTTTATTGTAGCTAATAAATTGTGAATCCTTTGTGTATGCCTGCGTTCTCTAGGCACTTTCCTCTTAAAATTTGGTAGAATGTCATTTTGCTCAAATAATCTATAATAATAAAAGCATAATATGCTAATTAGATTGGACAGCTTAACGACCTTCCGGACGATTTTCTGGATGAAGCTGCAGCATCAGGGCCCGAGGAAGAGGTTTGGGGTAATCAGGCAGGCAGGCAGAATGGTTAGGGGCGATGAGGCAGGCAGGCAAGTGGTTAGGAGCCAGTGGTCCCAGATTGCGAGAAGGTGCAGGCCGGGCTGAGGGGACTCCCCCCCACCCCATGCACGAATTTCTTGCACCGGACCTCTAGTAGAATATAATTTCAAAGACAAGATCAAGATTTTATATTTTTGACATTTTGATTAGGGATTACCAACCACTAAAAAAATAGGAACAAAAAATTTTAAATTTGTTTCTCTTGAATTAATTTCCTAGGTTGAAATTTGTTTAAAGTTTTAATATTCACATAATATAAAATGTATTTGTTCATAAATGGTATGTCCTTATAAAAATTTAGGTTCTCAAGATTTTTGGGGTATAATTTTTTAAATTTAAATTACTTTTAAAAATAAATAAAACTCAATTTACTTTGATGAAAAGATATTGTCTGTGGATCCCTTATTTTATTGTTTTATTACATGTAATGAATCAATAAAATACTGGCCTCTAAAGGTTATCTCTGGTAGGATGTTGGTTTAAATGACCAGGAAGGAATTGGAGGAAGAATAGTGAGTGACTGTTTTAGTGGATAGTGTAAGTAATTTAAAAATTTTTAAGTTATTCTATAAAGGTGGAAAGCAAAACTAAATTGAAGATGAAGTAATGTATTCTGTGTTTTATTCATTTATCCTAACTTTTAAAATGAAGTGATATATATTTTTTAGCCCCACACAATGAAAACTAAAATAACTTGACTCTTCTTTACAATTAAGAAATACAAAAAACTATGCAAATAGTTTCTATATGAATAAATATATATTTTGACACTTTTATGGTTTTTATATTAACAGTATTAATTTTTAATGTTCTGAATTATTAAAAGTGAGACAATAGGGTTAGGTGTTGTCCTGGTTTCATTTCTGGAATTTTAAGGATGTGTTAGCTTGTATTTAATAACTACATGGTTTATGAGGAATGAAAATGTAATTTGACTTTTGTCTTCATTTGTATATTCTTAAATATTACCATAATATTAAATATGGAGATTTTATGAATAGAACAATGGATTTTTGCTGAGTTTATAATGTTCTTATACGTATGTAAAAATTATTAATTTGGGGTTGCCTTTTACCGTACTAGATGGAATCACTGTTAACATTGCTCTGTGTGACTATATACATATGTGAACAGTATAGTTTGGTCTGAACGTATTCAAATTCATTTGGCATTTGAGAACCTTAATAATGCTTCTTAGTAAAACTATATGTTGACAATTACCTCAGTTTATATGGAGACATTTAAACATGTTTGTTTTAATTAGGGTGATACTACTTACTATAATTAATAGATATAAAAAAGGACAGAGGCCCAGATGCTACAACTTATTTCTTGTTCTCATGTCAGTGTGAAGAGGAAAACAAGTTGGTTGAATAGCCCTTGTCTATGCAGTCACTCAGGATCCAGGATGTAATGTTTGCCATCTTCTTCACATTTTTTTTCCAATGTCACTCTGCAGGTCGCCTCCATTTTAGCCAGATGAATGAGGAACATGTGAATAAGTTGCAGACATTAATTTACTCATATTTCATTGGCTGAAACTCAGTCATATGCCTGCAACTAGCATCAAAGGAAGCTGGGAAATGTGGTCCAGTGTGCTCAGCAAACAAAAGAGAGAACATGTACTTCATTGAGTAGCCAACAGCTTTTCCTATAGTCCATCTTTCTTGTCATGAAATAGCCATGCACGTCCTCTTTTCTGCCTTCCCAGAAGGGAAATCCTAAAGTTCCCATCTGTTGCATCCAGTAGAAAGTCAAGGATCTGAAGCCAATGCAGTCTCCCCTCTCAAACTGGAATGTGGTTCCTTGAGGTTTACAGACTATGAGATTTACCTACTCTTTTCCAGTCTTACCAATCTACATATATAAAAGGCTAATTTGCTAAGTGTCCTTCCCTCCATCCAGGTAATGACATCACATAGCAACGCTCGGCTTCCTCTCCCTAGCAACAACTGGCCTCCTTGCAGTTTTCTCATAGCCAGGTGCAAACATTTCACACTTTAACCAAATGTCTGTGAAGCGTTTTCCCATGCCTCATCTCATTTGATCCTCACAGAAGTCCTGGAGTAGGTAGGTAGGACACTTGGTGGAATCCTCTTTTCATTAGCCAGAAAACAGAGATTTAAAAAGCTTAGATACTTGGCTCAACTGAAATGGTGGACATTGAAAATGATTTTAGGTTTTCTCACTGCACTGAATATAGTCAAACACTGCTGCAGTTAAACATTTTATCCTTTGTTCTCCCTGCGTGATCTACAATAATAATCTGCTTCATGTTGATATTTACTGCTGTGTTGCTGACAATTACCTGAAAGCAAAGTTGGGGTGCTTCACTGGACTGGAAAAAGTTTAGCTACATCAGAAAGCGGGTCTAATTAAGCAGGTTTATTATATATATATGTGTGTGTATATACACACACACACATATGGCTAAGTTGACTTGCACATGCGCGATACATATAAAGCTCTCGCTGGCACCAATTGCACACATGTGCTTCGACCTGTCATTGTCGGTCATGAATTTGGTTGACACTTCTATTATAGAGAAAGGGCGAATAGCGATATTAAAATACTTCTAATTAATTTCCTGCCAATGTGCACAAATCCGTGCGCCGGGCCACTAGTCCCCAAATAAATAATGGTAAAGCAGAGGATAACTGCATCTTACCTCCAATAATTATTGCTGTTTTAAAGAGAAGGATGGGAAACACACAGGAGTCCTTGATCCATCATGATGATGAAACCTGCTGCACAGGAGACTTCTAAGAAGGCCCATTATACTGACAGAAGTTACTTGTTTGTGTTACTGAACAGAGTTTGTCTACTCAGCACACAGAGCTAAACACTGAGTATTGCAGTGGAGAAATTAGAGTCACTTTTTTATGCAGAGCTGTAAGCAAGGAGAATGGGAAAGCTGTGGCTCAAAAGCCTGAACTTCCCAGTCAGGCTTTCAAGTGAGTTTCTAGGGGGTTAAGGGGACCAGGTATGTGGAAGTGCTGGTGGGGTAGGGGGCAGGTTTTTGTTTTATTTTTATCCTAACACAACAAAGATATGCTTTTATTGATTTTATAGGAAGGAGTGGGGAGAGAGAGATAATTGATGTGAGAGAAACATCCACTGGTTGCTTCCTGTATGTGCCCTGACCAAGGATTGAATCTGCAACCTAGGTTTGTGCCCAGACCTGGGAATCGAACCCAAAGCCTTTTGGTATATGGGACGACGCTCCAACGAGTCACCTGGACAGGGCTGGTGGGACAGGCTTTAATTGGGAGGACCTCGGAGCTGAGCCATTTCTGGTGAAGGCGCATCAGCACCTATCTTCCTGGAAAATAGACCTTTTGCTTCTGAAAGGGTTCTGGTGTTGGAGGGTGAGGAGGAGATTGGGTGAGACTTTGGTTCCCAGTGCAGCTGGAGGTCAAAGTTCTCTCCTCCGTGCATGCATCGGCTCCGTGACTTGTGGTTTTGGTCTACTGTCTCTGAAAAGCTACTCAGTGTCTTGTTAAATAAGATAGGACCATTTTGAGCTGGTTCTGTGTTTACACGTAGACCCTAATTCTGTTTTGTTTGTGTTTTTAGAGAAATTTTCTTGTCTGTTGTTCTCCATGGCTCTGCCTTCTGGATGGTTCTCCTTCCTGGTCAGGTGTGAAGCGGATGCTACAATTGTGCCGTGCTTGCCTTGCTTGAGGGCTGCACGTTGCTGCTTTAAGTTTAGAGGCCCAAGGATTGGTTTTTCATTCAGTTTTTTAGGCAGAATTTTTGATTTCCTTGTAAATATAGTTCCCTCAGATTTTAGGAGCCCTCTTGGGCATTTCCACTTAGCCCCATGTACCAATAACCACACTGCAGTTTCTGTCCTCAGCACAGTTCTCTCGTCTTCTTCCTTTCTACGCTTCAGGACTTCTGTTCTTTTATCCTCCTACCCAGGAGTGGCTGCTTCCAGGTGATCTGAGAGGATAGGAGAAGGTGAGAGAGGAATATCCGTAACCTACCCTTTGTCTCTCTTTATTTAACTAAGAAGTTTTAATAGGCCTTTGTTCTTCAGCACCTTTGTCACTTTTATTTTCTACTATTTGGCTTTTCCAAGTTGGCTTTTCCAACCTTGTTAGTCTCCAAATAATTTGGCTCTGTATTCTCTTGCTCACATACAGGTCAGTTATTGTCGGACCTCATCTTTACCTAGTACCTTCCTAACTGGAAGCAGAGGGAAAGCTTCCAGGCCGCTCGGGAACTCGTAGGTCTGTAATAGGACCCCACCGATGTATGTAATGTGCTCACCCATAGAAGTTCATCCCATTTTCAGTAGAGCCCTATGATGGTGGACAAGTGAGAACTCCCCTGCAGCCCAGGCTGACCAAGGTTCTGTGTTCCTGTAAGTGCACTCTCAGGGTTTGTCTGGGGATCATTTCCATCCTAGCTAATTAGATGGGGAAGGAAAACTCGGGACTCAGCAAGGGAGATCTGCCAGACCTGAGGCCCTGAACCTAACTTAAACCACACAAAGTCAATTCAAACACATGGGGGCAGACATTTGCAATGGCTAACCATGAGGTTTGACCATGATTGGTTGGTTATTTTTAGTTTGTGACGCATTTTTTCACATACTAGGCAAAGTACTTAGGCAAAGCGGTATAGCGGCAGGTTCGGAAATTACCGAGAAATCGGTGCAGCAGTCTGGTAGGGTTAGTGCTCAGCTTTGCAAGTGACACACATCACTTCCATTCATACTCTACTAACAACAACTCGGTGACATATTTGCACTGAGGTTAGGAATTACAGCGTAACTCTGTGCCAGAAGGAAAAGGAGAATATGGACTTGGTGAGTAGCTTATCTCTGCCACAATATTTAAACTCAATAAAAATAATAGGATTTGAAAGATACATGGTAGATTGAATCAAACAGGGCTTATAATGTAGTAAGAATAAGAATATTAGTAAACGGCCCTAACCGGTTTGGATTGGTGGATAGAGCGTCGGCCTGCAGACTGAAAGGTCCCGGGTTCGATTCCGGTCAAGGGCATGTACGTTGGTTATGGGCACATTCCCAGTAGTGGGTGTGCAGGAGTCAGCTGATGGATGTTTCTCTCTCATCGATGTTTCTAACTCTCTCTCTCTCTCCTTTCCTATCTGTAAAAAAATCAATAAAATGTATTTTTCAAAAAAAGAGTATTAGTAAACGGTAGTAGTTTAAACTGTTTACTGAAGAGAGGCAGAACTAGAATTCAAATTCATGTACTTTTGTTACCTATGTCGTATTTTATAAAACAAAATTTGAAGTACCTGGGATTCGAAGTTTAGCCTTGTTGTGTAGCATAGTAGGTAATTGGAAGGAAACACTCTCAAGAGCGTGCCTGCAGCTTCAAACCACATGAATAAATACAACACTACATTATTTTCACGTGTACAGACAGTGCCCTCTCTGTGTGGTTTAACTGAGCATTGATAGTTCTTGATAAAATGAGTGTTACCAAGAACAAATGATTGGGAAGTTTAATTATCAACAGTAGTATCCTTGATAATTTATTTGAAATAACTTTGTGTTCTTTACTAATATCTAATGGGAATAAGTCAAAGGCACTTTTATCCATTGCTTTACAAATGAAGCTTATGGAATAAATTATTCCTGAAGTTTGTAGACAGTGCTTTTGATTTTTTAGGATTTCATCATAATTTTTTTTTCTTTGCAGAAGGCATTTTGGAGATCAAAGATGGGTAGAAAAGATGCCTCTACTGTAAAACTTCCTGTTGATCAGTACAGAAAGCAAATTGGTAAGCAGTAAATTTCCCTTTGATACATTTCTGCAAATTAAGATAAAGTAAAAAGCAATTATATGTGGCATTAAGAAAATAGCTTTCTCCTAATACATATAACATACAGAATATGTTTAATAAAAGACTGTATAGTGTTTTTAAGGAGCAGAAATGTGCAGTCTTACCTACCAATGGAGAAATACATTTTGTGTAACTATAATTTTTTTCAAAGATTTTATAACAAGAGGTTGCGATAGAAATAAGATAAGTAGAAATATATACTTATTACATAAATATGATACATAAGGTGCCTTCCATAAAATAAAATATATTTCTGCAAAACAAAAGAGATGTAACTAAAATGAAAAAATATTTAGAATACATAGAACCAATAAAATTTATATGTAGACAAATAAAGTCATACTATAAATAGATAAAATAGTCTAGAAACTCAGTAGTAAAATGGGCAAAAAAATACAGAGACAGTTCATGCAAAAGGAAATCTAAATAGACAAAAACAAAACAAACAACTATTACAATAAAAAATGAAATCTGGGCAATTTCTTGAGGGAAGGTTTATGATGTTTGATTTATTTTGTATTGTCCTTTCTTCACTTGTAGGATGGCTGTGGGTAAATACAGTGAGTTGTTATGTTATTGATGTGTTTAAATAGGACTGCCCTACCAGACTGAAGTCTCTGATCAAGTGGGATGTACTAACCACATAACTGAAGAGTAACCATATCGGGAATCGACCCACAATCCAACTCTTAAATACACAGTCCTTAGAATTTAGATAATATAGAATATTTCTATCTTCTCAGTTAGTCCCTCATCTCTGCTTGCAGGCAGTCTCTACCCAATCTCCAAGTACAACCACTCTTCTGATTTCTGTCACCAGGGGAGAGTTTTTTTTCCTGCACAGAAAAAGGCTAAGATTTGAATTAGTCTTAAATGTTCTGTTATTTCTCTTAAAATATTAAGCAATATCTATTACTGTCTTGGAAACTTACTTAAATATGCTGTTTAACTTTTCTGAAGTTTTTAAATCTTCCTTTGATACTTTTGTTGCTTTCCTTTGATTTTGTATCTGTACCCCCCAGGGTACATTGCATGCAGCAAGTATTTTTTTAAAAATGTGGGTGAAAATTTTTTGGCTAAGTGCAAAGTAAACGTTGATATACTTTATACCATCTTCTACTTAGTTATGCTTCCCTGTGTGCATAATAAGTTGTTGCTTGGTTAGCATTTTTAATATGATTATTTTGGAAAGTAATGTATATCTCATGAGCAAGTTGTTGCTTTACCTTTGTAGCAAACTATAGCATAGTACTTGTTTCTTAGTATCTAATGTGGTGGTAAGTGATGGTGTGTCCTTTACAATGTATGACTAATATAAAGCTGTTCTGACCAAGCATTAAAAAATTATTAATTTGAGTTGCCTCTATAACATAATATTAAAAAGTTTGCATGAGATTTTTATTTATAAGGGTTAATTTACCAGCTTCCTCTCATCTGCCCACGTATCTAATCTAATAAAAGAGTAATATTAAAATTGACTGTTTCTATGGGACACCTAAACCACGCCCACCAGCCAATCAGCGCGGCTGTATGCAAATTAACCCAGCCAAGATGGAGGCCAGCAGTCATGGAGTGGAGTAAGCAGGAGGCTTCCGTTGCACCAGGAGTAAACTGTCTGCCGGTCAGCTGGGCTTCTCCCGGCTCCCGGCAACATTGTTGCAACATTGTTTCAATTATAGAAGCCTTGGAGCTGAAGCAAACAGCAGGCTTCCGTTGCACTAGCGATGGAGGAAACTGCCTGCCTAGAGTCTACTAAGGCAACATTCTTTCAATTATAGAAGCCACGGAACTGAAGCCAACAGGAGGCTTTGTTACCTGCCTAGGCCTTAGCTTAAAGGAACAGTGTATCAATTATGGAAGATAAATAAACCCCAGAAACCTGCTTCCAGCCAGCCTTGCTGGGATGTTGAGTCAATGGGAGCTATGGGCAGCCTGAAAACAGCCCTCAGCCCCACACCCAGGCTGGCCACACCCCAGTTGGGTGAGGGATCCCACTTTGGGGCTTGGCCAGCCTGCAAACAGCCATCAGCCCCTCACCCAGCCTGGCCAGGTACCCCAGTATGGACCCAAAACCTGAAGGGACTGTGGGGAGCCTGAAAACGGCCCTCAGCCCATCACCCAGGCTGGCCACACCCCACACTGGGGAGGGGGGTTGGCCAGCTTGCAAACAGCCATCAGCCCCTCACCCAGGCTGACCAGCATGCCAGCAGGTGGACATCCCCAGAGGGGTCCCAGACTGCAAGAGAGCTCAGGCCAGGCTAAGGTACCTCCTGAGTGTACAAATTTTTTTGCACCAGGGCCCTGGTTCCTAAATAATTTTGAGGACAATACTTTTTGCAAGTTTTACTTCTATAGATAACACCCCCCCCCCTTTTTTTTAAGTGACTATGTGGGCTGACAATAAAAGTATACTGTGAATTTTTTATTGTGTTTCTGGTTTTATTATTTTCTTTTTATTAACTTTACTAACATTTTCATTATTTTTTGCTTGTAACCATGCCATTTATGATTTTATTCATCTTGTAGCTATCAAGACCCTTTGTTTATTGACATAGCTACTGAATTTGTTATAGGACTCCATAAGAAAGACTATTGATCCTTGCTTTTGTAATGAGTTTTCTACAGTTATTTGAAGTATTTCTTTAAATATAATTTTATTGATTTTAGAGAGGAAGGGAAAGGGAGAGAGAGATAGAAACATCAATAATGAGAGAGAATCATTGGTAGGCTGCCTCCTGCATGCCCCCTACTGGGGATTGAACCCGCAACCTGGCTATGTACCCTGACCGGGAATTGAACCATAATTTTCTAGTTCATAGGTTGGCACTCAACCACTGAACCACACCGACCAGGCTATTTGTAGTTTTTAACGTAGTAACTAAAATTTGTGTTCATGTGGAAGTTGAGAAATTATTTTATATGCCAAATTGTACTGCCCTTTCATAAGTAATTTTAGTAACATGAGAAAAATAAGATGCCAAATAGTGTTTTGCTTTTTGAGGAAGTGGGTAGGGATTTGGAGCAGTTGATGAGAAACTATTCTGAGAATGTTGAAGGAAATATAAAAGTTTTTACTGTTGATTACCAAATTTTAATTTTTTTCTATATTTATGGCATACTGTAAATAACTCGTCTTCCAGTAATTTCCTTGAGCAATTAAATTTAGACTGCAAATTTTTTTCAAATATTTTGACTCATCTCTGCTTTTCTATTGTATCTTAATTGCCTGTGGTCTATAAAAATGGACAGTAAATTATATATCTTTGTTATAGCTATCAGACAGTGAATAGAACTTGGTATTCATCCCAAACAGAATTATGATTGAATGTATTTGCAAGATTAAAGCTCTGAGTTTACTTTTTTCTAATTAAAGGCAATTAAAGATTTCCAGACACAAATAAAAGACAATGAATTGAAGAATAAGTGTAGGAGCAAGTCCATTTGCAGGTGAAAAGATGTGCCTTTGAAGCAGAACCAGCTGTATTTTCATTGAAAGAATAACGGTTTAGGAAGCTTTTCTGCATGTGCTTGCTTGATAGCATAATGTACTCATAAGCAGCTTATATAGTATTCAGAAAATAACCGTGCATTAATTTTTAAAGCAGCTAAGGCAGAGGAAGAGCACTGCTGCCACATGATGATAATGAGTGTGGTTAGTATAAAGTCCACTGACGAGAAAGAAAAAAAACTGGTCTTCTGAAAGATGAACATTTATAAAACAATAACCAGATATTCACATGATAATGAACTTAGGTAGCAATACCAACCAAGGTCAAAGATGCAGTCTTATGTGGGGACAAAGCTAAGGAATCGAAAAGCAAATACAAAAAGCAATTAAGTAATGTATTTTTTCATTAAGCAGTGGCATTGGTATAAATGAGTATGGCATTAAATATCAAATAATGACATAAACATAGGTTTTTATTTTGTATCAAATAGAGCATATAAATTATTCTGTCCTTTTCTAAATGTAACATAAGAATAGTAAATGATTTTAAGATACCAACTTATTTATGATCTTTATTAACTATATGTTTTTATAGCTGCTTGTGGTTCTTTATAGAAACAGTGCCTATGCTAAAGTTAAATATATTAATTATACTGAATAAGAAAGGACTTTTAAAACAGATAATACCTACTTATTAGAAATTATTACTGAAAATGGCATTTTAAAATATTGTTTGAAAAGCAGATACTACATAGATTGTCTGCAAAGTGGGTAGGGATTTCATAAAAAATATGAACATGTGTAGTATCATCTTTGCTATAAAAGTATCCAGGCATAATTTGAAAATTCTTATGCACCAGTGTTTTCTTTTTAGTTATGATTTTGCTTTTAGTTGATACTCATACTCCCTGTTTAAGACTGAAAATTCTGTTGATTATGTGCGATGCGTTTTCAAGTATATCTTTTCAATCTGTGTTTAACAGGAAAATTAAAGACAAACTACTTTGATTTGTTAAAGTTGGTTGCAGTGGGAACTAGACACATTATCTTAGTCTTCTGTAATTGGAAGAAACTTGATAATCATTTTGGGTATAAGAATAATTAAAATGAATCCACGGAAAAGAATCCATTACACTATGGTCTTAGTTTTAAAGGGGTGTGAGCCAGAGCTGGATATAGCCATGATGCCAGAGTGAAGCAAGAAATAGGAACTGGTGGTGGAAAGAGAAAGTTCTGCATAGTTAAGACTTGAATTCAGGTCAATTGCAACTAAACTCCTATGCTTAACTCTTGGAATCAGTCAGTAATCAGTTAATCTTTTCATCTCTCCCTCCTCTTTTTCCTCCCTCTCCCTCATTTTCATGCTATTTCAATTTGGATTTTTTTCTTTCTTTTATCATGAAAACTAGCAGCCTGGTGCACAACATTTGTGTACTCTGGGTGGGAAGGGGGGGGGGAAGGTGTCCCTGAGCCCAGCCTGTGCTCTTTTGCAAGCCAGGAGCCCTTGGGGGATGTTTGAGTGATGTCTTAGGCCCGCTCCCCGAGGAGAGCAGTCCTAAGTCTGCAGTCAGACATCCTTAGTGCCACTACACCACTGCCGCTGTGCTCACCAGCTGTCAGACTGGCTTCTGACTAAGCAGCACTCCCCTTGTGGGAGCACACTGACCATCAGAGGGCAGATCCTGCTTTGAGTATCTGCCACCTGGTGGTCAGTGCGTGTCATAGTGACCAGTCATTTAGCCTTTTGGTCGATTTGCATATTAGCCTTTTATTATATAGGATAAACCCAAAAAGGATCTAGGAAGATCCTCAACAATTACCCAGGTGTTTCCCAACCAAGACTGGGACTGCTGTTCTGTAAGGCCAGGATCTTGAATGATACTGAGTCATTCCCTCCCTCCCTCCCTCCCTTCTTTCCTCCCTTCTTCCTTTCCTCCCTTCCTCCCTTCCTCCCTTCCTCCCTTCCTCCCTTCCTCCCTTCCTCCCTTCCTCCCTTCCTCCCTTCCTCCCTTCCTCCCTTCCTCCCTTCCTCCCTTCCTCCCTTCCTCCCTTCCTCCCTTCCTTCCTTCCTTCCTTTTTTCTGTTGTAACCCAGCCTAAAGGAATAAGAAGAAATATTTTTTAAAAATTTGATAATGCTGATTTTACAGAGTAATTGGTTATGTGGGAAAATAGGCATTTATACTCTAGGAACAAACACATAAATATAGTTTCAGTTATCATCATCAGTTCTCTGGTTGGTCATCATAATTGTAATTTATGACCTGTTTCCTCCAATATTCATTCTAGATCTTCTTGTCTCTATCAGGTATCTTGGTTTGATGAGCCTTTTGCCTTTAGTGAGTAATCCAAATCTTTATTTCTGAACGTTGTGCTTTATAAAAGCAACAACAAATTCTTAAAAACAACTTTTTCAGATATTTGGAAACTAACAAAAGTCTTACAACAATCCATAGAATGTTTATTCAAGAAAAACAGCTGAATTTCAGTAAGAATACTGTGCTTTGGTTTGTGTAACTTGTAATTTCATTTTCTTCTCCTTCATCTTGCAACTATAGTGGTTGTGAAAAACCACATCCTGCAGACACTGGAGAAGGCAGAAATCCTCCGAGAATTGTCATTGTCGGACCTGTCTGGCAGCCCACTGAAAAGCCCGTTCTCAGAACTTGTCTTTATTTGACCTGATTTAGAGCTCAGTCTTTGTGAAAAGCCCTTTTCCCATGTCATTTGACAAAAACAATGAGTATGGGGTATTTAACATTACAGCTATCTGAGTCAGCATTCCTAGTTGGGGCTAGTATGTGGCTGACCTAAAAAACCTAAAACAAAACAAAACTGGGCAATAAGATGTCCATAGAGTCTTTAAAAATCTTTGACGTACATTCCTGGGAATCATAGAAAGTCATAAGGCTATGCACAGCTATACCACGTCCGAGAAAGACAGAAAGGGCTATAACCTCTTCTCTTGATGATCTTGAGGAAGCTAGCAGAAAGTGAAGGTTAAGGCAGGTCCAGGAAAATGTATACCCCTTCCCCTCACATACATACACAGCCTCTCAGTGAAGCTGGAAGACTTACTATTCAAGGCATTTATGAAAACTATCGGACAGTCAGATGAAAATTAAGCTAAGTGCCTGTGTATGACAAAGAACATAAACATGGCAGAATTAGACCATAAAAGTAATTAAATAAACACTAACACCAACAAAAGAAGATAAATAGCAGCAAGAAAAAAATCCTAGGGAGATGTGATTTGCAGAGTTGTCCCCAGTTGGCTTCATAGGCTTGGATTGTCTAGGTTTTCCCGCAGATAAAATGTAATGAACAATTGCTAAATAGCTACTTTGGTTATTGCATTATTAATATAACCAAAATCATCAGACAAAATGTAGTCAAGAAACCATCTATATCTAAAATCTAGTATTTTCTAAATGTAAGGATTTAGAAAAAAAAAAGGTGGAGCCTTCTATATGTTATATATATATATATAAACTAGAGGCCCGGTGCACAAAATCTTGTGCACTCAGGAGGGGTCCCACGGCCTGTGCCCTCTTGCAGTCTGGGAACCCTCAGGGGATATCCACCTCCTGGCTTAGGCCTGCTCCCCGGGGAACAGGCCTATGCTGGCAGTCAGACATCCCTCTGGCAGCCCGGTAGACCTTGGGGGATGTCCACTTGCCAGCAGGGAGCAGGCCTAAGCTGCAGTTGTACATCCTTAGCACTGCTGAGGAGGGAGAAAGGCTCCCACCACCACCACTGTACTGGCAGCCATCAGCCTGGCTTGTGGCTGAGCAGAGCTTCCCTTGTGAGAGTACACTGACCACCAGGGGCAGCTCCTGCATTGAACATCTGCCCCTGGTGGTCAGTGTGTGTCATAGTGATCAGTCATTCACAGTGGTTCTGCTGTTAGGGTCAATTTGCATATTAGCCTCTTATTATATAGGATATTTATATTTATATTTATATTTATAATTGTGAACATAAGGCATCCTTTATTTTTTAATCCTCATGAGGATATATTTTTATTGATTTTAGAGAGGAAGGATGAGGGAGGGAGGGAGGGAGGGAGAGAAAGGAGAGAGAGAGAAACATCAGTGTGAGAGAAACTTTGAAACATGGATCACTTGCCTCCCATATGTGCCCAGACCAAGCATGGAACCCATTGAACCTATGACCTTTCTGTGCGCAGGACGATGCTCCAACCAACCGAGCCATATCGGCCAGGTGGTTTCCTTCTTGAAGCCATAACAAAAATAACATGTTGAAAACCTCTTTGGATATAATGGAAAGATCTGGTTTTAGTTATAAATAACTTAATAGATGGCTGCTGTAAATGTTTCCACTGAGTAGACTGATACCATGTGTTGCAGTCTATACTTTTGGATATCATAGTCAGCAAGGAGAATACTGAATTAATGACAGATTCACTATGTGGAGCAGTGCCAGATGTACAATAATTTTTAAAATCATCTACTTATAATACAGTTTCAAATGTCCATATCAAATGTAATATACATCTGCAGTATTCTGAGATTATTGGATTTGAATCGAAATAGAACACATTGAATCAATGGTTATATGGGATGTGAAGTAGCGTGATAAATTCTCACTTTAACATTTACTCTTTGAGGTATACTTAAACTTGTTTTAAGGCAGACACACCATCCAGAATATTGCATATGTGTATGAAAAGCATACCGGTTAATATAAGATAATCTTATTTTCATTTGCTTATTTTCCCCCCATTGCATCTAGAGATGATTATAAGGCACCTATGAGATAGAACAGAAATGCCTGCTTAACCTCAAATCTATAATCTGTAAACTTGTCTGTAGATTCTCATTAAGAAACTTTCTTTTTGTAACCATGAGTGTCAGAGGCAGTTGATATGTCACCATTTTCATTGTTCTGGAAAGTTTCATGTCTCAGCAGGAATAATGGCATGAATAGTTTGACCACTGAGATGTGAAATCAGACTGAATATTAGTCAGTGAATATTACTCTTTTTAAAAAAAATATACCTCCAGCCAAACAAACACTTTTCTGTGTCGAATGGACACAACTACAGCATTTCTTCATCACTCCCACCCATTTGACTTCTCTCGGCCACTTGTAATTTGTAAAAATGTTATTTAGTTATTTATATGTTTTTTTCCTTTTTATTGACTTTATTGGGAAGACACTAGTTAGCAAAGTTATACAGGTTTCAGTGCACAGTTCCACAACAGCTCATCTCTACACTGTATTGTGTGTTCATCGCCCCAAGTCAAGCATGCTTCCATCACCATTTATCGCCCTGTGTCCTCCTCCATCTACCCCCGACCGCCCTTCCCTGCAGCCACCATGCTGTTGTCTATACTAGTATCCATGAGTTTTCTTCTGCTCAATCCCTCTACTCGCTCACACAGATACATTAAGAAATATATCATGCATTGCATGTTCATGATGTATTTTAGTTTAGATCAACTGCTTTCGAGTTTATTTTAGTGTGTGGAAGATGTGGAAATTAAAGAGAAAAGAGAGGTCATTTTTGGAAAGAACTGATCACTAAACGGAAAGAGTAAGATGGGAACAGCAAGGCCACATAACAGAAAATAAAATAGCTGAAGAGATTATATGGTCAAATGTTAAGTCCCACTCAGAATAACATACTATTATGTTTGAGACTCATTTGACCCAGTTCTTAGTTAAGAGTGTGGTTAACAAAAATATATATTATTCTAGTCAGTGCTTTTGCTGTTGTTGTTAAATCTATTTTCTTTACAGACTAATAGGTATTGTTCAGTGGGGTCATGAGATGGTACACAAAAAAAGATATTTTGTGTCACCAAGTTTTGTTCATTTTTGGCTGTGAAATGTGGTAGAGAAAGTTGAAACTAATATCTAAATGTAGCTATTCGTATCATTAGTCGTATTTATTCTGTCTTCTATTAAAAGAACCAAAAGTTAAACACGTATGTTCTCTAAAAGATTCAGGGACTAAAAGTTATTTATCTTTTTGAGTTTCTTACTTGGAAAAACTTGGCCATATTTCTCAAGTTAATTATTTAAATACTTAAGATATCCATAATAAAATAATAAAATAAATTTATAATGAATGTTATTCTTCAATTATGAAGACAAAGTTAGCTTTATCTATTAATGGGACCTTATGCATGCTCATTTATTTACACATTTGCTTCCAAACGTTTTCACCAGGTTTACTCTCTGTACTTTAAACATCTTAATTCGCTTAAAGAAGTTTTTGTCTTTTCTTATAATCACTGCTCAGCAAATCAAAGATGCCTGTCCGATCTTCTTCCTGAAAGAGTAAAGGAGGAGGAAAAGTTGATCTTAGGGAGACAAATTTATGGTTTCCATAACTGGGAACTACTTTGCAACCGTGTCCCAATTTTACTCTATTTAAACATTCTTTGACATTTCAGATGGCTGTTAAACTTGAAGTGTACATAAGCATAACTCATTGTCTGAAATTATTTCTTTCTAGGTAAACAGGATTATAAAAAAACCAAACCTATTTTACGAGCAACCAAATTAAAAGCAGAAGCAAAGAAAACAGCAATAGGCATTAAGGTACCTATATTTGATTACTTTAAAATGTGATATATTCATGCCACTTTATTTTCTAACACTGGATCGCATCAATGTTGAGTTCTAAATGTTTTATGACATTTCAAAATCTAAGTCGAATGCCAGAATTGAAGGTTTTTATAAAGGATTTACTTAATGGGAAACATCCTTCTTATCCCAAGATTTTACCAGGCTTAAAATAAAACACTGTGTAACTTGCAAGAACCAGTTATACTTTATTTGCAATTTATTTTTCCAACTACTAAATATACATTTCAGTGATTTATGTGGCCTAAATAAAAAATTCTCATTTTCAGTATATTTCACTTGACAGTTGTTTAAATTTTAGCTGTAATTATATATTCTTAGATGATTAATAATATGTCAATTTTCTCTCTGAATTATTATTGTTGTCAGTACTTTCTATGAAGGAATTCTAATCATGTTCCCAAACGTGTTCTCTCAGAAAAGCAACTGAGAATGATGTTAGCAGATATTAATCCATTGTGCTGGCACAATGAAATTCAGCAAAATTACATTTCCATTATTACTCACATCAATTCTTTGCCAAGTATTTATACTCAAATTAAACTATTAATAGAAAAATTAATTTGGTGGCTTTACTGTCAAGAGTGTCAAATTGTAATGACTAGTACATATATTTTATTTAAATATTAAAATGTTAAAAGGAGATTTTGGGTTTTATCTGGCAGATGAAAAATCAGTTTTTCAAAGTTATAGCTTATAGCAAATGCCAAGGTATTACTACCAAGCTGTAACAGCTGTTGAACTGCCAGATGATATATTTGGTTGTCTTCCAGAATTTGCTATTATGGTGAAACACGGCTTCTTTTTACTCCTGATTTTTTATTTTGATCAAGCATTGCCATGTGATGCGATATGTTTTCATAATACAATCTCCTCAGTCAGTGCTGTGTCAGTTTTTAATGAAAATAAAAAAGTAGATTGCCTTTTTGTTTAAAAGAGAGAATATTAATCTTTTGCAGTTTCCTTCTAATTTCATATGAAATTTCATTCATTATTAAAATTATTTCCATAACATAACCTTTCTAAAAGCAGTGCTTAGTTTTTTCTTTTACAATTGGTTACCTGATTGTTGTCTTTTGTAATGTTCTCATTGCAAAAGTCGTTTTTCACCAAGGTAATATGACATGCACTTTGACCCTTCACAATGTTGTGTTTTTGTTTTAGAAAATATTAGGCCAGCTAACTTCACATGTGGCACAATACAATGAACAACTGTAACATAAAATTTGAGAAATAATGCAGCCATTTATCTATAAATATATGCCACTTTCTCCTACACATCCTCCTTTTTATTTGCTCTTATAATTTTTTTTAGTCCTCACCCAAGTATATGTTTATTGATTTTAGAGAGGAAGACACACACACACACACACACACACACAGCAAGAGAGAGAGAGAGAGAGAGAGAGAGAGAGAGAAAGATCATGTGAGAAAGAAACATTGATCTGTTGCCTCCTGTGTACCCCCCGTGGGGATCAAACCTGAACCTCGGTATTGCCCTGACTGGGAATGAACCCGCAATCTTTTTGTTGTATGGGAGGGTGCTCCAACCCACTGAGCCACCAGGCCAGGCTGCTCGTAGAACTTTTGTTGTTTTAATTTAAGGAAATCACTGTGTTCCCACTGTGAGACGAGTCTGCCTTATAGTGCGATTACTTGTCTTTTTACAAAGCAGTGTGGAATTTGTTTATCTGTTTATGAGAAAATTCTTTCTTAGATTTAATTTATAATTTGAAGTATGTGCGTAAGAGTTTCTGCTATCAGAACATAACTTTAAAAAAATAAGCTAGCGTTTGGTTTATGAGCGTATGGGAGAAAAGCCTTAACTTTAAACATTGTTTACTTTGCTTGCAAATTTATGTAAAGAGCTCATTAAATAATACGAAACTTTTTAGAATCAGAGCTGTGGAGGTGTTTTACATTTCAAATCTGGCATACCAATTAGTGTGCCCTGTCAGAGTTTGATTACATTGTCACTTTAGCATAGGGTTTCAAATAACAAAGTTTCTTTTAGCAATTGCTATTTAATGCTATTAATTTCCCCAGTGAGTCATTTTATCCATATTGATAATGTCAGAGAAGCAGCTAGGGACTAATGAACATCAAACATGTTTGACTCTTATCTGGTTGATACAGGATGCCATAATATGACAATAGTTTACCACTTCACTACTTATTCTTTAAAATGAATTATAGTTAGGTCTTAAAATCATTTAAATCTACAAAAACTATGAATAGCTGAATGGAATAGAAAAAAATCACAGAAATGACAACAGTGAACACAAAATAAAGAGGCCCAGGATCAAATCTCTCTTGCCTCCAGCTTTTACCATGATCCAGCTGGATTCAAGCTGGCACATTTGTAAGTGGAGATTATGCCGTTTACTTCACAGTGTTGTTAGGAGAGTTTGATATTAAAAGGAAAATACTTAATATTGAACCTAGCACATAGAAGTCAGTTATGAATGGTTAGCAGATGGAAAAAGTGTTTATTTGCATTGGTTATTACTGGTTTGTGTAAGTAAGACTTTCCTTGGATGTTTGTCCCTGGCCTGATGATCCTCTATTTCAACTAAGTCTGCATTGTGTGACTACATTATATATTATAAAATGTTCTCAGTTTTGCTGTGGAAATAGTGTTACATAATAGTATTATTACTGAAATAAAGTTTCCAAAGCATTACATGATTTTAATATACTTTACATCTAAATTGTGTAAATCTTATTCCTTTGTTATTAATTTAAAAATTATTATAAGCACCATGATGTAGAGCCTGTAGAAAGATTAATAAGACATGATTATTTTAGAGGAACGTATACAAAATATCATTTCCAGATTTTATTACCATGTAAAGTCATCAGTATTTATTGAGAAATCACGAGCTGGAAATATAAAGAATTTTATAATAGGATCCTTAACTTCAGAGGCTCTAGCACTTTCTGTAAGTGTATGTTTAGAAATAGAAAATGTTTTGAGGAAACAGTCATGATTTAGAATAAGAGGTGAATGTGGCAGTCAGAATTTAGGATTAATTTCTATTGAGAAACTATTTTTATTTCCTGTGTCTTACCAATTTAAACAAAATGTCCTAATATATGACTCAGTAATGCAGTGAGTACTACCTCAAATATATCTGCACAATTATATGTGCTATTTGGCTGCTGTCCAATTAAAAGATTATATTTCAAAAATTACAAAATCACTAAAAATATTTTTAGAATGTAAATACCTATGTTTCCTAGTATTTAAAAGGCAAAAGGTAAGCTGAATTTGTTAAGTAGTTAATTAGTCTATTAAAATGTTTAGTTGAAAGGTATAATCATAATCAAAGAATAAAAAAAATTAGTATCAAAAACTTCTCTTTTATATAAACAAAAAATATTCAAGTGTCAACCAGATCCTTCTAACAACTCCTTCAGATGAGCCAGCTGGAAACATTTTATTTTTTGTTCTTTTTTGTTATTTCTGATTTAAAACCAAAAATGGCCGGGGGCAGGGCAGGGTGGAGCCATTAATGCCTACGGTTTCTAAGTTATGGTTAGCGCATCCTGAAAGAACTATTTTCTAACTTTACCGAGCTTTAACTCTCCAAACATGCAGTTCCTCTGATATGCCTCTTCTTAACAGAATAGGACATTCTGAAAAAATTATTTGCTATACCTCCCCATCCAATACTTTTTAAGCCCCACCTCCCACACCATATATTGAATAGACTTAATTGAATTAATGAGTCCTCTGACCTTGTATCCTATGAATGTTCTCTGCTTCCTATCCTTAAGACCTTTTTTCATGCCTCTGGATATTCTGAAAATGTACAATAAGATGATACAGAGTTATTTGAAAGGACAAGAAGAGGTTGAAAAGCATCAATTAGAGGCGATTATCAATGAGATGAAAATCATGGCTCCAGTCAAGAGCACAAAAGTTATTCTAGCGTTAAATACGTGTGAATGGACATCACTGCTGTCGGATAGTTTTGTTGTCCACTATAGAGAACAGATGGACTTTGCAGATGTGTGCTACTTGTCTCTCCATCCTTTTAGAATTGGTCGCTGTGTAACCAGATGGATCTGGGCGCACAGCTGTGGCTGTAAGAAAGCAAATGAAACCTTTCTGATGCTACCATGCCCTTTGGAGATGCCAGAATGTTCCAAACTGCAGCAAAGAAAAATTCACTGTCATTTGACATTATATATATGATCAAAGAAGTCAAATCTTAGAAAAATACTTGACACTGAACCTTTCAACCCCATGGCTTTTATTAATATTTATTCTTATAGTTTGGAAATCTATGTAATTATGAAGTTAAAAACCTATATAAGGTGTCTATTTATAATTTCAGCAATCAGGTGAACATTTCCGGTTGATTATAAACAAGTGAACATGTTTGTTAGCATAGGCAGCTAATTAGATATTGACAAAAGAAACGGGAACAAAACTGGCTATGCCTAAGCCTGACTAAGTCTGGAAGTTATAGCTTCAGATGCCCCAGGGGATTGCTGAATCTCTGCCAAGGGGAGTCACACCCCGCCCTCCCCAATACTCTTCCCCCACACCCACTCTGACCCCAGTGGGTAGTGGGGAGGGATTGGCTTTCCAATCTCCCTAGAGGACAACCAGTTCCCTCCCTGGGAAATTCTTTACTAGGCACATGGGCAGTAGAAACCAAGATGGCACATGGGGAGGAAGCACGTGCGCAGCAGGAATCAGATGAGGAGGCAAAACTCTGCGGCATGCACAGTAGGAGCCAGAATCTAATCTAATCTAATCTAATAAAAGAGTAATATGCAAATTAATCATCACTCTGAGACACCTAAGCCATGCCCACCAGCCAATCAGAGCGACTATATGCAAATTAACCCAGCCAAGATGGCGGTTAATTTGTATACACAGGCTCCAAACAAAGACTGAAGACAGCCTAGAAGGAAGCCAAGTGCTGCAGAAGGGAGCCAAGTGGCAGAGAAGGGAGGGAAACAGTGGAGACAGGAGGGAGTGAGGCAGTGGAGATGGGAGAAAGTGAGGCAGCAGAGAAGGGAGGGAGCAAAGCAGCAGAGACTGTGGAGACGGGAGGGAGCAAAGCGGCAGAGAAGGGAGAAAGGGAGGCTCACTCCAGCTCAGGAAGCCCTATTCTTGCAGGAATCTTCCTGCAATGGGTTTCTAGTAGCTACATAAAAGGGCAGAGCCTAACCTGGGAAACCTCAGAAAAGGATCTGATTGGATAAGGGACAGGAAACCCAGAAGATCCTAAAAGAGGATTGGTTAGGGGGAGGACCCAGCATAAACCTGGGAAGGATTAGGAAAGAGATTGGTGAGTATGAAAGAAAGCCTGCTCTCTCCCAGTGTAATATAAGCAAAGCTTAATAAAGGTGCTTGGGGGTAGCACATGTCCGTTCATTGGTTTATGCGCTCGCTCTCTCTCTCTATAGTACACACATGGACCAAGCCGAGGCCCACGTGTGGCCCCAGTGCAGCATTGGTGGGGATGAGCAGATGGAGAAATGAGACATAGAGAATTCGGCACTAGTGGGCCCTGGCCCTCCCAGGCTTGGGGAGCACAGGTGCAGGTCTGAGGCCCCGGAGGCGGGACTTCCACAGAACAGAGCTGTGGATGAAACACTTGGGCACAGTTTGCTTTTGCTCCAATAAATCTTAACATTACACCTTATTCGCCTGCCAATGTGTGATTCCCCAAAATGCTTTTCTCGTGACCCCCTTTTCACCACAACATATTCATTTTAGTGTTTTTAACGTTTATTAGTCGGCATATGTTGGATTATTGCTTTTGCGTTCTAATGAAATGTAAAATGCACTCATGTGAGTGCAAATAAATTACTGCTTTGTAAAATAATGCCAGGAAGGGGTGTGAGAAATGAGTGAATATTAGAAGGCAATGGTAGACGCTTTAGGATACTGAACTGGCACTATTTGCTCGTTTTTGTATTAAGCCAAGTGATATGTTACTATTAAATTCCTTGATGGTGTGTATACGTTTTAAAATTTTATAGACTTTTTGAGACATAGTATGGATACTGCCATTTATATGTAGTAAATTTTTTTTTACTATTATTTCAACATAATTAATAGGACCCACATTAAATTACCAAGGAAAAATCCAGGGCCATTCTTCACAGTTGGGATGAATTATACTATATCATGCTTCATAAGCTGAGTGTTCAGTTTTGTCCTGAACACTCAGCCTGTTTGCAGACTTCATAAACTGAGTGTTCAGTTTTACCACATTATGTAATCTATAGAATTTAGAATATAAAAAATTAGAGGTTCAACAAAATAATTTATCCTATATAATAAAAGGCTAATATGCAAATTGACCAAATGGCAGAACGACCGGTTGCTATGACACGCACTGACCACCAGGGGGTAGACGCTCAATGCAGGAGCTGCCCCCTGGTGGTGAGTGCATTCACACAGGGGGAGTGACATTCAGCCAGAAACCCTGAGCCAGGCTCATGGCTGGTGAGTGTAGCAGTGGTGGCGGGAACCTTTCTTGCCTCTGTGGCAGCACTAAGGGTGTCCAACTGCTGGCTTAGGTCCGCTCCTCACTACGAGGAGCAGGCCTAAGACAGCAGTCACACACTCCCTGAGGACTCTTGGACTTTGAGAGGGCATAGGCCAGGTTGAAGGACACCCCCCCCCAAGTGCACGAATCTCGTGCACCAGGCCTCTAGTCCTATATAATAAAGAGCCAATATGCTAATTAGACTGGACAGCAGAACAACTGTCCAGATGATCTTCTGGAATGACCATTGGGCTGGGCCGTGGGGCCACAAGACAGCCAGGGCTGTGAGGACCGAAGCAGCCGGGGCTGTGAGGGCTGAGGCAGCTAAGCCAAGCCCCTTGCACTAATTTCATTGGGCCTATAGTATATATCTAATCTAATAAAAGAGAAACATGCAAATTGGTGTCATTCCACTACACACCAAGCCATGCCCACCAGCTAATCAGAGTGACTATATGCAAATTAACCCAACCAAGATGGTGGCCAGCAGCCACGGAGCTAGAGCAAGCAGGAGGCTTGGTTGCCCGGGTGATGGAGGAAGCCAAGCTTCCCACCTGCCCTGGCCGGCTGTGGCCTCTGCTCAAGGCAACAAAGTTTTAATTATAGAAGATAAATAAACCCCAGATACCTGCTTCCAGCTGCCTCGCTGGGAGCTTGGGTCGCTGGGGGCAGTGGCCAGCCTGCAAACAGCCATCAGCCCCTCACCCAGGCTAGCCAGGCACTCCAGCGGGACCCCCACCCTAATCCGGGACACCCTTCAGGGCAAACCAGCCAGCCCCCACCCATGTACCAGGCCTCTATCCTATGTAATAAAAAGGTAATATGCAAATTGACCCTAACAGCAGAATGACTAGGAATGACTGGTCACTATGACACACACTGACCACCAGGGGCCAGACGCTCAATGCAGGAGCTGCCCCCTGGTAGTCAGTGTGCTCCCACAGGGGGAGCTCTTCTCAGCCACAAGCCAGGCTTATGGCTGCTCGTACATTGATGGTGGCGAGAGCCTCTTCTGCCTCCTCGGCAGCTCTAAGGATATCTGACTGCAGCTTAGGCCTGCTCCCCGCTGGCAAGTGGACATCCCCTGAGGGCTCCTGGACTGCCAGAGGGATGTTGGACTGCCAGCTTAGGCTCAATGCCCCAGGGAGCCCAGACTGCAAGAGGGCACAGGCCGGGCTGAGAGACCCCCCCACAAGTGCACAAGTTTTTGTGCACCGGGTATCTAGTCCTATCTAATAAAAGAGTAATAGGCAAATTAGGTGTCACTTCATCACAAAGATGGCCGCTCCCATAGCCACAAGATGGCAGTGCCTATAGCCACAAGATGGCTTCCCCCAAAGCCACAAGATGGTGGCGCCCAGTCCAGCTCAGCCCCGCCACTGAACTGATCAGGTCTGTTAGCCAGGCAGGTGGTGGGGGAGGCGGGCGGCCCAAGGGGCGGAACAGGTAATCAGAGGGGGCTGGGGATCCTCTGCCCAGGTCAGAGGCCTTTGCCAGAGGCCTCAGACATGGACAAGGGCAGAGCTGGTGATCAGAGGGGCAGGGGCGAAGCCTGCAATCGCAGGGGTCTGGGTACCAGCGGAGCCGGCAAAGCAGGGGCCTGGGGGTCCCCTGCCCAGGCTGCAGCCTTGGCCATAGGCTTGCCAGTGGGGCAAGGGCAGAGCCGGCGATGGCAGGGGGCAGGATCAGAGCCAGTGATCGCAGAGGCCTAGGCTCTGTGAAGCCAGCGATCGGAGGGGCTTAGGGGTCTCCTGCCCAGGCAGAAGAGTAATATGCAAATTAACCCTCCATCACAAAGCTGGCAGCAGCCAGGGAGCTGTAGTGAGGCAGGAGGCTTGTATTGCCTCGGTGTTGGAGGAAGCCAAGATTCTCACCTGCCCTGCGGGCCCTGAGCTCTGCTCAAGGCAACAAAGTTTCAATTATAGGAGGTAAATAAACCCAAGATACCTGCTTCCAGCCGGTGGCTTTGAGCGGGACCAAGGCAACAAAGTTTCAATTATAGAAGTTAAATAAATCCCAGATACCTGCTTCCAGCCTGCCACCATGATCAGCCTGATAATGGCCCTCAGCCCCTCACCCAGGCTGGCTAGGCACCCCAGTATAGACCCCCACCCTGAAGGGGCTATGACCAGCCTGCAAACAGCCATCAGCCCCTCACCCAGACTGGTCAGGCACCCCAGCAGGACATCTTTCAGAGCAAACCAGCCGACCCCCACCCATGCACCAGGCCTCTATGCTATATAATAAAAGGTTAATATGCAAATTGACCCTACGAGCAGAACAGCTGGGAATGACTGGGCACTATGACACACACTGACCACCAGGGGGAAGACGCTCAATGCAGGAGCTGCCCCCTGGTGGTCAGTGCACTCACACAGGGGGAGCTCTGCTCATCCACAAGCCAGGCTGATGGCTGCCAGTACAGTGGTGGTGGTGGCAGCCTCTCCTGCCTCCTCAGCAGCGCTAAGGATGTACGACTGCAGCTTAGGCCTGCTCCCCGCTGGCAAGTGGACATCCCCTGAGGGCTCCCGGCTGCCAGAGTGATGTCTGATTGCCAGCTAAGGCCCGATCTCTCGGGGAGCGGGTCTAAGCCAGCAGGTGGACATCCCCCGAGGGGTCCCAGACTAGGAGAGGGCATAGGCCAGGCTGAGGGACCCTCTAGTATATATATAAAAGCCTAAGAGACCGTTCGACCATTTGAACGGTAGCTAGGACACGCACTGGCCACCAGGGGGCAGATGCTCAGCGCACAGGCATGGAAACATGGAACAGACTGATGAATCTCAGAGGGAAGGAGAGAAGGGGGAGGGCGGGAAGAGATTAACCAAAGATCTTATATGCATGCTAGAGGCCTGGTGCATGGATTTGTGGGGTCCCTCAGCCTGGCCTGTGGCGATTGGGCTGAAACCGGCAGTTCAATATCCCCCGAGAAGTCTAGATTGCAAGAGGGCACAGGCCAGGCCGAGGGACCCCACCATTCGTGCACCGGGCCTCTAGTATTTAATAAAGATGTTAAAGAGGCATAATCTAAACTAATAATAAATTTATTGAAGCAAGAAATAAAATTAAACATAACCAAATAGAGAGCAAATAAACTTTGTAGGCACAAACAACATTTCTTGTCCCCAACATTTTTATATCCAAACTATGAAAATATATTTAAAAGTATAAATGTTAATTTTACTATTAGTGAAACGCAAACAAATTAAATAAAAATAATATAGAATGACGCGCCCATTGATGTACTTGCCATTGAAATGGATATTGTCAAAATATGCTTCTTAATGGCAAAAGTTTTCAAATCAATGTGATTATTAGTTTCAAAATGTTCATTTGAGACTGGAATCGTGGCTGTTTTATCTGATGAAACTGATAACATTAACTAATCTCATTTTATCAATTTCAAGTCTACTTTCTTTTTCTTCCTCAGGAAGTTGGCCTTGTACTCGCAGCTCTGTTGGCCCTCCTACTGGCTTCCTATGCTTTCTTTTATCTCAGACTGTCCACAGATGTTGACCCTCACCTGGAACCTGATGAAAATTAGCTGAGCAGCAATCAATGCATTATAAGAAAATATTTTATAAAAGGACCTTTGGGGAGCAATGCTTTCTGAATACTGAGACTACAGCATCTTGAGTTCTTCCTGCTAGTATTTTCACTTTGGAGAAATATTTTTTAAATAGTTGCGTAGTATATCAAGAAAAGAACCTTAACCCAGCAATGTAGTATAATGTATGCTACCGAATACTTTCATAAATCCTCTTGCTTACACAGGAAACCTATTCATGGCGCATTTAGATAAAATGGGAAACAGATCCCAAATCCTTCAGATGTTTTACCAGTCTACATGGATAACTCCATCACTTGCAGATTACTAAACCTATTTTTGTTCCGTGCATACATCAGAAGCCAGAGTATATATCCTTACTTACAGGAACATACACAAATCACATCCAGGGCCGAAGAAGGAGCAAAAAGTCATGGGAAAATTTTCATTTTACAAAGAAGTCTTGTTTTCTTTCCAGACATATTTTGTATCATTAGAGAGACTATCTGCACAGACAGCGACAATAATCTTTTTCCTTCTTTGCCAACTGTTCGGTGCACATGTGCTCCGTCAGAAATGGCACCTGGATGACAGAAGCGCAAAGAGCCACATATGTCTCTCCAATAGAGTTCCTTTCCTCCTAGGCCGTCTAAGCTGGTGTAAATAGAAAGTTCAGTTGATCTTGATTTTAATTAACTTATGAAACTATTAATATAAACTTGGAATTCTATTTTAATTATGTTGTTCTGGCTGCTTGCGGTATCAGTTTTCTTCTCTTGTTAGGGCTTTATGCAGCAATCTGTCATATAATTGTGCAGTCTTTTTCCACGTACGGTAGTAGGAGAAGTCCTACCTATTCAGAATAATTTTCGTGGGTCATGGTTATCTTTTAAAGCTGAACAACACAAGGTATTTTACAAAATTACATTTTTTTCTCTTGACAGAAAACCAACTTTTATGAAAAATAAGTAGGAAATATATGTCTCATTACTGGCATATGCAGCTTTTTGTTTATATAATTTTTTCAAGCTATTTTGCATTTGTTACACTATAATGACAAATATATTCAATATTTTTATTAATAATGGAATTTCTTCAATTTTTAGAATACATAAAGGTTAGAAAATGGAAGAGTATGTGTTTACTGTTTACTGATAGATAACTGCTATCTATAAAGATTTATAGAAAAGGAATAGTTTGAGACATGTGCACAAAATGTTTTATAGTATATGCATTCTATTCATGAAGAATAAATAAAATGTTAAAATTGATTCCATACTTGCCAAGGGAAGAAGGCTTTCATAAATACCCTACATATTCTTTGAGACTTTTGCAAATAGTGGATGTAACTCTAGCATTATGTTCTGCAGAATGTTTTCAAGTTGCATAATTATTCATCAGTGTGAAAACAGCCAGCATTTCCAATATTCTCACAAATCGTTTATGCCAAACATTTGAGGGCAAAATTTAGACAGTGTTATTTACTGGATCTTCCCCTGGAAATCACACACTCACGAGACAGACCAAGAGTTCTTACACGCTCACCACAGCAGACCAATCCAAGTGGTATTTTTAGGAAAGGTCACAGCATTTAATGCCGTGTGGTATGTCTGTTTGTGGAGTGGGTGGCAAGGGAATATACAAGCTGGCATTTTGGATGTGATGGGCCTTTTACTTTCCCAAGTGACAGTCCACATGTCAAGAAATCCTTTCTCCCTGCTCCTATTCCATGTATGGGAACAGTTTTCATGCAGTCATTTACCCTCCCATATGGCATTAAAGACAGTCTTACTAAAGTTATTGCTAATTCTGGTGATAATTTAAATGAGAGGATATGTAGTAATTGTTTATTAAATACCAATCCAAGTGACAATATAACAGAATTTGTAATACATAAAATAGATGATTATCCTCTTGGAAATGTTTGAATATTATTGTAAAAAAAAAAATCAAACAGAACCCACTAGGTAATAATAAAGTTTCATTACCTAGTTTTCTGATACCCTGAACCTAAGACTAGTCCCATTTGTGTGACTGATTGACTTATGATAGCCCCAGACAACCATAAGTCCCAAAGGCTAAACTCTGATTTTAATAAATAGCAGGTAAAGTGAGACCATATATGCTTATGTAATACTGTTTTTGTGAAGTGCAAATATTGCAGACTCACATTAACTGGGAAGAGGCCAGTCCTCTGCAGACGAGTCCCAGATCGCAGTCTGGTTTCAGTCTTCGAAGAGGTGATAGTCAGCCTGCAGTTCCAGGGGTAGGAAGTGGTGTTTGGCATAAATCTGTGACTGGCACTAGACACAAACTCTAAGCATGAGTTTTTCCCCTCCAATAATTGACTGTTCAGAGTAACTCAGAAGACAAACACAGGAAAATTATAATGACTTTTCAGAATGTTAGAATCTGTTCACATATTCTGCAGAATAAATTGCAACTAATGCAGCAGACTTAGCATATCGCCTCTGTGAATGAAGCTTGGATATAAAATAAAGACTGTAAAATTCATTTGAGAAGAAATATTGTGAAAATATAACCTCATCTAGAATTTCTTTTAAAACAAATGAACAAAAAGCCTATCTTAGCAGCAGCATGGGGCTTGTTGTTTTAAGGTGGCAAAACACGTGAAAATTCTCTGTCTTTTCAATATTTCATAAAGATGAAAGTACCCCCATCCCAACCAGTGATTGTAAGATACTGATAATATGTACTTAATCATTTTTATAATTTCAATAATATAGTGGTCTACACATATTTAATAAATGCATGTTAAAATTTCAGATAATATTTTTTAGCCTTCTCAGAGTCTGGCACAGTTTTTGTGTGTATTGGATGATCAAAGTTATTTACACCTAATAAATAAAACTTTAAAATTACAATGTTCATTAACTCTTAACACTTAGCATTTATAGTTATTGGTTGAATTGGGATGTATATCTGTTTCATCCTGGTTCTCTTTAATATCAAGAAACCAGCATTACATTTACTGTGGAAAAGACAAATTGCTTTTTTTCTAGGCAACCAAATATGCTGTTTTTATGTCAGTATTGTTAAAAACTGTACTCAAATGTTTTTAATACAACCTAGTATGCATCTTCATTCCTCATGAAAGTAAAGCTAAATTTTCATTATGATGTTTATATTTATATGAATGCTAAAGCACTATATTTTCCAGATTCTAAAATGTATATTCAATGATAATTCAGTAGCACAAATTATGCTTTAGATAAATAAACTTCAAAAGTCCACTTCTATAAACGTAAATTTTAATGTATTTTTTTCTTTCATCATAGAAGGTTGTCAAGCCAGAGACTATCTAAAATAAGTTTGTTTTCTTTTTACCAACAATTAGTTGACACTTACCTGAGGCTTCTCTGGGGAGATGGCTACCCTTCCCTCGCCCCTAGCAGCACTGCCTTCGTTTATGTACTGGCTCCCATGCGCCTCTGTAGAATGCTGTTTGCTAGAGTTTATTCCATTGACACCATATCTGGAATGACTACAACCCACAGTAAACAAAAAAAAAACAAAAACAAAAAAAACCCCAACTGTAACAGATGAATTCTTACTATTTTGTACAGCATTTAGATTATGCAGGTAAATCTAGAGGGAACAGGAGTTACTTAAATAACTGTAGCACTGTGGAAGTATCCATAAGTGAGTCAGTAAATTCATGCAAAAACATGCAACTGCTGCTGTAGTCTGCATTTGCCTCCTTGTTAATTTTTTTTTATCACCAGCAACAAACTCGAGATCCTTATTTCTAGAAAAATAAGATCCTTTAAATGCTAGAAGATTTTTCGATGACAGCACCTCCCTCTATTCTTTATTTTTTACAAACAACAACCAATTTGGTGGGGAAGCAGCCAAAATCTGAGGTACCAGTGCCTCTCGAACAGATGTCACACCATTATTTTTTAGCTCGTTTGAATGAGTAAACATGTTAAACTGTGAAGTATTACATTTTAGATTTTTTTTTTCATTAAAAAAAAAGAGAGAGAGACAGTCTGTTTACTGTCCTAATTGAGACAACAATCCTGTAGTTGCCAGTTTTGGCAGTCATAACAATGAACTGTGAATATTTGGACCAACCAAGTAAATGGTGACTATAAAGGCTATAGTGTATGTAAAGTTCTGTTTTTACGGACACCTGGTTTAGCACGGCAGTTTCCCCTGACTTCTTTCAATGCAATTATTTGTATAAATCTAAAATTTCATGGTAAGCCTGAAAGAAATATATTTCAATATCTGATTTCATTCTAGTTTATCATCCACTTTAGTGTTCAGCTACCTGTCTGCTTATAACAGATTGCTTCTGCTGCTGTCCTACGGAATGTGACAAGGCACATTCCGCTGGTGTGCCTAGTCTGTACTTACTAGGATAATATGAAATTCAGAGGATTCTTTTTCCATTTTCATATTTACAAAGTGAGATTAAAAACATTCAAAAATCTTAAATTTCAGTAATTCATGTTTTTAATATACATAATTTTATTACAAGGTTTAAAAAATGCGAGTCTAAAAAACCCCAAATTTACTATTGCTGCTAATACCTGTGTGTTTGCTGTGCTATCATATACAAGTCAAGAAAGTACAGAAATCATGAAATATTTAGAATCACTTAACAGCAGAAGCCTTAAAATCTCATTGTATGTAGTATTCCCTCAAAAAGCTACAACCTGTAGCTTTTTAATGTTTTAATAAAAATAAATTGCCTGGCATCAGGTTGTTCCCAGTAATGAGCAGATCAAGAGGTGGCACTTTTTTTGAAATTCTAATAAACTATTCCATGAGCCCTATTCTGTGAACATGGGCACCTCCTAGAAGCACTCTGAAAAGCAGAGCTGACATGATTAAAACCTCACAAGAAGGTTTTTAAGGATGAAGTAGAAAGTCACGCTTGGCTTCATGGCTAGATCTGAGCACTAAAGAAGTAAGTTCAGATCAATCTGTAGAAAGATTTTGCCTCTGATCATGAGCAAACAGAGGCCTCTCCAGTAGGTGTCAGGAGTCATGTGATGGACACTAATGATGTCTGCTGCCTTTTATCATCTGTTAGGGACAAGTCACATCTATGTCCACACAGGCCTAGAGGGCGTTTAATGAAACAAAACAGCATTATTGAGCTCCACGTTTCCCAAACTTCTTTGGTTCTAGAAATGAGGCTCCAGGTTCATTAAATTGTAGCTCGTGGAGGGATACCACATATTCATTTTACTGAACCACAACTGTAATGATTTAAACCCAACGCTTTAATAGTGCGCTTACCCACTCTCTTTCAAAAAGAGTTCAAATGCAGAAATGTAGTTTTAATATATAATTGTATGTTTATTATAGAAAACATGCAAACGATAAGTTCTGGCTGGGTGGCTCAGTTGATTGGAGTGTTGTCCCGTACACCAAAAGGCTGCAAGTTCGATTCCCAGCCAGGCACATACCCAGGCTTCAGGCTCAGTCCCTGCTGCAGGCACCTACTGAAGGCAACCAATTGATGTTTCTCACATCAGTGTTTCTTTTTTCCTCTCTCCCTCTTTCACTTCTCTTTCTAAAACCAATAAAAACATATTCTCAGGTGAGGATTTTAAAGAATACAAAAAATAATTAAAAATTCAGTCCAAGTCATAGTATCCAGAAATATTCCCTAATAATGTTTATATATTTGTTATTTTGCTTTTAGCCTTCTAAACTTCATGATACCTTCATATTGTTATAAAAAATGCAGTTTACTTGTTCTTAGGCCTCAATCACTTGTGACTACAGTAATACCCCAATTTTTGCTATTTTAACCAAAATAAAGGCATATATAGAAACTACCATATTCTTTCTTTTTTATTCATTCACTCAACAAATATTTATTGCACTTCTACTACCTACAGGGTACTTTTTAGCACCTGGAAATATAGTAGTGAATTAAAACTAATAAAATCTCTGTCAACACAGAGCTCATATTCTGGAGGAATAAGCAGACATGAAATAAACATGAAAATAATGCAGATATGTGCACATAATATGGCAGGTGGTGAGAAGTGCTACTGAAGAAAAGAAAGGTAGGGAGGCAGAGAATAAGAGTCCCCACTCATCCTAGTTGCTCAATTCAGACTATTTTCAACGTCTTCAGACCTGCTTGACTTTTGCCCCAACTACCTCTGTGACTCACTCTTTACTTCTTCCTAATCTTTACTCAGATGTCACCTTCTCAATTTAAAATTGCAACCCGATGCCACCTGTCCTACCCTAGCACTCACAAGCCACTTACTATAGTCTTATTCACTACTTAGCACTTTTTACTTTTGAACATTGTGTATATGTATTTTACTTAGCATATATATACACACTAATAAAAGGGTCAGACATCTTCCAGACAAAGCCACAATGGTGGGAGTCGAGGCAGAGGCAGCTAGGGGTGATCAGGTCGGCAGAGGAGAGCAGTTAGGGTGATCAGGCTGGCAGGCAGAGGTGGTTAGGGTGGTCAGGCCAGCAGAGGAGCAGTTAGGGGCAGTCAGGTCGGCAGGGGAGGGCAGTTGGGGTGGTCAGGCTCGGGGGGAAGCAGTTTGGCAGTGATCAGGCTGACAGGGGAGCAGTTAGGGGGTGATCAGGCTGGCAGCAGAGGTGGCTAGGGACAGTCAGGCAGGCAGGCAAGCAGTTAGGAGCCAGCAGTCCTGGATTTTGAGAGGGTTGTCACAGATTGGAGAGGGTGCAGGCCAGGCTGAGGAACCTTCTCTCCCATGCATGAATTTTGTGCACTGGGCCTCTAATATATATATTTGTGGGACAATTAAAGTGGAGATGTTGAGTACATGGTTGAATACCTAAGATTTGAGTTTAGGAGGAAAAGTTCATGCTAAAAATACAAATTTTGGAGTTGTACGGAGTGACACTTTCAGTCAGAAACTTTTAAGACCTCCTAGGGAATGAGTAAAAACAGAGAAAAGGAGAGGTCTTTGGAAAAGTCCTTAAGCATGCCAATGTTAAGAAATCTGCCAGAAGAGGAACCTCTCGGGAAGAGGGCTTAGAAAAGTACATAGGAAAAGGAGAATAAACCGAGCATAGCTTCCTATCATCCAAACGAAGAAAGTGTTTCAATAAGGAAAATGTGAGCAAATGTGGACTGTTTTTTATGTTTGTCATTCTTTTGATACTACGCTGCAAGATCACCTCTGTATTTCTGAGTCCTAAATACATGTTTATTGTCATTCTAATCTTATCAAGTATTATGCTCTAATTGTCACACAATTAGCCACATGCAACACATGCACATAAACTGCAGGGTGTGCCCCCCACTCCACAGCAAACATCTTTAAAGTCTTAAGATGCACAGTTCCACTTTGGAGACCATTGATCGACAAAAGAAGACTCAACAGGACCTCAGATTGAGACTGTCTAAAGAAGAGATCAATACCTGCCTTCTCGATTGTCTTTGCTCTCCAGTGTCTTCTACTCTGGTCAATGGCACATCTTGTGTAGAAGCCTCGCTGGCCAACCCTATTCCTCTTCCCTCCCTTCTAGCCAGGGGACTAGCTGTTGGCTTCACATCATGGCTTGTTCCCCTCTGTGCTTTTACTTGTCTTCTGTCCTCTCCTTCCTTACTGCGGACATCTTCCAGGCCCTTCATAGAACCCTTTCTGTCTTCCCTTCATAACCCCATGCATCTTTCTTAAGGTTCATCTGTATTCGCTCACTCTCCTTTTCACTTGCATTTCTTTAATCCTCTATTGCATTTGACTTACATCCTCGCATCACCACCAGCTCTGATCTAGCTGAGATGACTAAGAATCTCCTAACTATCCAATGCAATGGACAATTTCAGTCTTGACTTTGCCTATCGGTAGCATTTGGCACTGTTGGGAGCGATCTTCTGCTTGACACCCTTTATTCTTGAGGCTCAGTCACACCATATTACCCTCCTTCTCCTGATTCTTTGTAGCCTTCTGGGTGATCTTCGGAGTTCTAGCCATAGTTCTCTTAGTACTCCTTAGTCTTTAATCTACAGGAAACCCTTGTTCCAATCTAATTAAGCTCATTCATTTCCCAGTGTTCACTTGTATCTTTCTTGTTCTTTAATAAGCTGTCCCTATTCTGTGAAATCATATGCTTCCTAATTTTGCCTGACTTATTTGCTTAGCATAATATTCTCAAGATTTATTTATGTTGTCACAAATGGCAGTATTTCATCTTTTCTTATGACTGAGTAGTCATTGTATATATCTGCTCTATCTTCTTTATTCAATCATCTATCAAAGGACACTTTGGTAGTTTCCATGCCTTGGCTATCATGAATAGTGCTACAATTAGCATAGGGGTGTATATATGTTTGTGAATAAATGTTTTGGGGCGTATACGAAGAAGAAGGGGTCATATGATAACTGTTCTTAATTTTTTGAGGAGGCTCTATATTCTTTTCCATCATGGTGATATCAGTTGACATTCCCACCAGCTGTGAATGAGGGCTTCTTTCCTGACTTTCACCAACAACCGCTCCAAGATTTACATATAGAACTGGGGGGTTCAAGACTCAACTGGAGGGGCATTTTCCCTCCCTCCCAGAGCACTTCAGCTGTACCTTTAACAAACACTTACCACAGGGCTACATAGATAGCTGAAAGTCACCCTAGCTGGTTTGGTTCAGTGCATAGAGCATCGGCCTGCAGACTGAAAGGTCCCAGGTTCAATTCCCGTCAAGAGCGTGTACCTTGGGTGCAGGCACATCCCCAGTAGGGATTGTGCAGGAGGCAGCTGATCGATGCTTCTCTCTCATCGATGTTTCTAACTCTCTATCCCTCTCCCTTCCTCTCTGTAAAAAATCAATAAAATATATTACAAAGAAATATGTAGTTAAAAGTCAATAAATGAACTGAATGGAGAATAAGAAGAATATACTAATATTACAATGACATAGTATAGTCACTGTGAAAAGGTCATTTAGTTAGCAACTTCCAGAACTGCCTAGCACATTCCCAAATCAAGGACTGAGCAAACGAATTCCTTTCCTGCTTTAAATACTGTACATAACAAAGCATCTCAGTGAGTGATGGGTATGGCACAATTTCACTTAGAAATAGACATCTTCTTAAAGCTCTAAATGACTGGATGCTAATGTATAGAAACACAATTGCAAATATGCGGATCACAGCTGTTATCTTCAGTTACTTTCACCGAGCCATTTATATGTATATCAATACTGTTATTTCACGTTTTTATAATGTTTTAGACATTCATTATGTATGACTCCACAGTTCTCTGAGTATCTTGGCAAACCTCACTCTGAAATAAAATTAACATTAATGATTATTAATTATATTTTAATGGAGCATTAATATTAACATGTGAGATTAGAGCTTATTAGACTGATTACTAATATTCCTCATATGATAATTCCTTTAACAGTTTTCAAATTTATTATGCCATTATATTGGCCCCTTTCCCTTGAGCATCCCTTGGGCTTGCAACTACCAAAACCGTTATATTTAATTAGCTAGGAATAATAAAAGCAACAAAAGCTACCATTTACTGAGCACTGTGCCAGCCTAGGCTCACTGGTGAACCATTTATTATATCATTTTCTTTGATCCTCACAGAATCCCTGGAGGTAGATGACACTGTTTTTCCCATTTTACATCAAAACCGAGGCTTAGGAAAGTAAAGTGACTTCTTCAAGGCCATAGTCTAGAAATAATAGATTTGGGTTTCCAAACATAAAAATGTCTGATCCCAGAGCCAGTCTTATAACCATGCCCATTTCGTTTCTAAATCTGTTTACTTTCAACAGGACATTATTTGAGTAGATGGTACCACTTCCATTTACTTTTCCAGTTTTCATATTTAACATCTGTAAAGTCATGTTGTATTTTGCTATAGAAAAAAAAAATAAATGTTTCTAACTAGGGAACTCATTAAACATATTATGGTAGGCCGTATGTTTACTGCATTTTCCTAATCTTTTATTTGAAAAACACTAGTTTACAAGAAAATGAGCCTGAGATAGGCTGGCTTCACTTCAAGTGTTCACGAGCTATAGTTTAAACAGTCCATTTCAGGTTCTTGACTTCAGTCAAGTTCTCTGACCTGTTTTAGAATATCAGAGCTAAATTTGCTTACCTCCAGTCTTCCAAAAATTTCAAATCTTCATAATCTCTTAAGGATATCCAAGCTAGACTAATGAACTGATAGCAAGTTTCCTCTGAGTTCTAAATGATATTTGAAAGCTAAGAGACAGGTGCAATTGATGCAGATAGAAATTCTTCCAGTCTTTCATTGATTTCTGGCTTCCATTTCCTCTTCCCAGCATTGTTCTACCTTTTCTATCTGAAGATCGCTGGACAACCTGGGCCGGAAAACAAGTCAGATTTTATCACATCTGTCATCAACTTGTCGTCTGTTTGTGTTCTACAGTCGGACCTGAGCAACAGCAAACCTGGACTTTCCTGGCTATTATTTGAAATATAAGTAAGTGAAACTTCTTCATATTTGTCTTTAACAATTTTCACTAACTTCAGTTCTTTAGGACCTAAGACTCCCTGATGGTATTCTATAGAAATCTCTACTAAAATTTCTTCTTCAAGAAACCCTTTAACACTGAAATGTATTAGGAAGTTTCCTTTGGGGACATATGCAACTTCTGAAGAGATGGTCAGAACATTTTGAATGAACAAACTGGGAATCTGATGGAAGCTCTGGACATCCCTCCCCTACACATTCACATTTAATTTAAGTTCAGTGACTTTATTTTTATTTTTCAATTAAACGTATTGAGATGAATTGGTTACTAAGATGATAAGGTTTCAAGTTTACAATTCAATGACACATGATCTGTATACTGCTTTGTGTGCCCACTACCAAAAGTCAAATCTTCTTTCGTCATCATACATTTGGTTCCCCTTTCCCTTTACAACCCCTTCACCCACTTCCCCTCTGGTAACCACCATATTGTTGTCTGTGTCTATAAGTTTTTGTTTTTCTTGTTTGCTCATTTGATGCTTTCAGTTTTATATCCCACATATGAGTGAAATTATATGGTTCCTAATTTTGTCTGACTTATTTGCTTAGCATAATATTCTCAAGATTTATTCATGTTGTCACAATGGCAATATTTCATCTTTTCTTATGGCTGAGTAGTCATTGTATATATCTATCTGCTCTATCTTCTTTATTCAATCATGTATCAAAGGACACTTTGTTAGTTTCCAAGCCTTGGCTATCATGAATAATGCTGCAATTAGCATAGGGGTGTATATATGTTTGTGAATAAATGTTTTGGGATGTATACGAAGAAGAAGGGGTCATATGATAATTGTTCTTAATTTTTTGAGAAGGCTCCATACTCTTTTCCATCATGGTGATACCAGTTGACATTTCCACCAGCAGTGAATGAGGGCTTCTTTCCTCCACAGCCTCACAACCTTCACCAACACTTGTTATTACTTGTCTTGTTGATAATAGCCACTCTAGCAGGTGGTATCTCATAGTAGTTTTGATTTGTATTTCCCCAGTAGCTAGTGAAGTTAAGCATAAGACCTGAAACAATAAATTACATAGAAGAAAATATAGGTACTATAAACTTATGGGCCTTAGTCTTAAAGAGAATTTTGTAATTCTTTCTTTTTCAAATCCTGTTCTTTTTGGAGAAGTGTCTATTTGGGTCCTTTGCCCATTTTTTAAATTGGATTGTTTGTTTTTTGGTGTTGAGATATATGACTTCTTTATAAATTTTGGATATTAATCTCTTGTTAGATGTATCAGTAGTGAATATGTTCTCTATTCAGTGAGTTGTCTTTTCATTTTGTTGATGGTTTCCTCTGCTGTGCAAAAACTCCTTAGCTGATATAGTCCCATTTGCTTATGTTTTTCTTTTGTTGCCCTTGCCTGAGGAGGTATATCAGAGAAAATAATACTAAGAAAAATGTCTAAGATTTTCCTGCCTTTGATTTCTTCTAGGAGTTTTATTTAAAATAATGACTTTCATCCACAAACCCTTGTGGGCAAAGTTCTAATTAAAACCACCATTATTAAATACTTTCTCATTTTTGTCTTCATTAGGATTATCACAATTGTATTAAGGCAACTAAATTTTTAATAGAAATAATTTAATGGTATTTATTTTAAGATCTCACATCACAGGTTTACACCTGTCTTTACTTTGAATATTTCAAAGGCTGCTTTCATAAGATTTAATTACCACTTGCATTTTCTACGACAACTCTTTTTATATTATTGGTTTATTTAAAGGCAGTATGTATAGTAGGAAAATTCAAGAGTTTGAAATATTATGTCAAGGAAAGTATTTAAATCTCGAATATTGTAATATTCCCATATGCTAAATGTGGTTAGGATATACTTCTTTGTTTTTTTATTTTTAAATTGATGAGAAATAGATTAATGGGAATGTCAGCTCCCCAGTAGCAGATATGTTAATTGCTATTTCCTGGTATAGTCCAGGACAGTGCCTGGCATATAGTAGGTGCTTCATGAATACATATTGAATGCATCAATAAAGTACCCAAATTCTTAGCAGATGATATATCCTTAGTAATGATTTTTAAATCCCACAGTGGTTACAATATTGGTTCAGAAATAAAATCATCACCAGGCAAGTTAAGAATTCTCTGGAACATGCTTTTTAGTTCTTTTGCAGCAGTTACTCGACTCATTGGCAATTCCCTTTCCTTGTAGTCACTTCCTCAGAGTTGCCTTTCTTGGCAAAGCTGGTTAAGGTTCCTTGATCCTGTTCTATTTTGCACCGTTTCAGTTTCTTTATTATCTAAAATTACTTTATGTGTTTAACTTACTCATCGTCCCGCTGGAGAGTAAGTTTTATGAGAGGAAGGACTTTGTCTTGTTCATGTGTCATAACCAAAAGTCAACTGAAGTGCTAGGCACACAGTAAGCAACCAGTCAACATTCATTAAAGAACACATGAGTGACGTGTCACTTTTATTCCTCCTTGGGTAAGCTAAGGGTTTCCTCACACTTGCTAACACGTGTAGAAATTAGTCACACAGAACATGGGACTCCTTCTCTAGAAGGTCCAGCTTTAGTCATTGTATTCTTCTGGGAACAATCCCATGAGCTATTTTATTCAGAATCTGTTCTACTCTCTCGACCGTACTCTGAATATTGCTTATGATCCTCATTAGCAGATGCTGTTGTTGCTGACTCAGCAGCCATTTTCTCCTTTCTAACAGAACCAGGAATCTGTTCAGGTGCCCTCACATCCACACAGCCATTGCTTCAGGGGAAGTCAGGCCAGCCCCAGTCCCAGGGAATGGGTCATTATAATCCAATTTAGTCATATGGTTTCAATTCCTCTTCTCGTGGGTGGTTTTAATATGGATATGTGACTCAGTATTGGCCAGTGAGGGCTATTTCTTGAAGTTTCCATGAACTGGTAGCAACATAGACATAACAATATAGACTGTATTATAACCTTCAGAGAACTCTGGAGAGTACTAGCATGTGAGAGTACAAGAGAGCAATAGTGACAGAAAGGGAAACAATGAACAGATACAAGACACAGAGAATAAGAAGTGAATGAGAGGAGGAGAGAGAAGCTGAGAGAGAGACAGAGAAAGAGAGAGAGAGAGAGAGAGAGAGAGAGAGAGAGAGAGAGAGAGAGAGAGAGAGAATGAGTTTGAGAATAAAAGAGAGAAAAGCAAACATAGAGACCAGGTAACTGAAAAGACCTAACTCTATACTATTTTCTAAGAGGGTGTGCACATAATAAAAATTTATTCTCCTATTGAGCTGATAACAGGCAGCTTCCTACAGAACCAGCACATTCAAAATGAATCTTTCTAACTGCTGCTTACTACTCAACAAATATGTAATAAATGATTCAATGTATTAGATTATCAGAGAGACCCTCAATATGTCTTCAAGGTACTTATTGAAATAATTGAATAAATAAGCTATGTCTTAAATAGCCAGGATCCTGGAGTTTCTATGGATATTGTATTATTTATTTATTTACTAGAGGCCCGATGCACAAAATTCGTGCAAGGGTAGGCTTTCCTTTGCCTGGATGCTGGCACCGGCTTCTTTTTTAGCCGCTGGCCGGCAGACACCCAGGACCTGGACTTCCCTCGCAGCCCTGGCTTCATTTGGAAGATTGTCCAGAAGACTGTCTGGTCTAATTAGCATATTATGCTTTTATTATCATAGATTTGTAATTGTCAGTATCTGCTTAAATAACATCATTATACACCTCTTGTGGAGAATGCCAAGGAATGGCCACAGGTGTCTGGCACATTCTGGCTATGGCCAGGAGAGGAGCCACGTCGTTAGGATAATGACCGTGAGTCATCTTACTTGGACTATGTGTTTGAAGTCAAAATAAGAGGCAAAACCCAACATTGGTGTGGTTAATTTAAGACACTTTCTATTTACTAAAGCTAATTGCAGTTCTGGCTTAATTATTAATTGCCCAAAGGATTAAAATGCTCATGTCACAAGGCTACCTGGATTTACTATTTCCCGGAATGCATTTGATTGCCTGTGAGGTTATAGCTGGAAAGAGTCTCGCTGCAAAACAAGGAGCAGCAATATTTTGGCAACACCGTTTAAAGCAATTTATGATTTCTATGACAGTCTATACTGGTGTATAATACTAAAGCAATGCTGCTGGGGGCTAATTAATAGATGCAGGTAGGCTGCTCCATTCTGTACGAGGGAGGGAGGTTGCCTGGTCCCTCACCGGCTGCTGGCTGCCACTCTTGCACTGATGACATGTTGCCAGTGTTGCCACCTCATTAGAAAATTAGCTTTTAATTAACTTTGGAAGCTGTTGCATGGGTTTCAATAGGAGGCACACATTTGTACACATCTTGTTGCAGAATGAAACCACCCCTTCACGATCCTAATGGGCCTCTCCTGCCTTGCAGAGAAGCAGCAGTGTAGCCGCCCCCGGGCAGCGTCTCCATGGGTCGCTGTGGCCACGCAGCTCCAGCCTGCTCCCAATTACAGAGAGATGTCCTCTAGTGGCCTCCTGAGCAGCCACTTACTCCAAGGCCACTTGAGGCATTAAACAGCAACAGAGAGGGCCACAAACCCACGTGCTCCCCGTGCATTCTTCCGACCCCCGACCTGGCTGTAATGTCACCTGGCCTGGGAGACGTGCCTGACCTCATCTTTATATTCAAATGTTGCTGCCTAAGCACCGTGGCGATCAACCCATAGACAAGATAAATAGCTGGATGATTACTCTCCTCCCCAGGGAAAAGTCCCGCCGTCGATTAGGCTAATGGGGGTTCAGGGTTTAGCCCTGGCATGACCTAACACCAGGGAAGGCTCTTCGCCCTGAAAAGCTGCAAAGCCCAGAGACAGATTTGAAAAGTGGCTACGACCCTAGGGTGGCCAGCCAGAAAAGGGGGGAAGTCAAAAAATGTGGCGCTTAATCATCTGCCACGAGGAGAACGAAGCCCACGAGACCAGGCCTTTATTATAATCCTACCCACCCTCCCTCCATGCTGTTCGGTAGCTGAAGAAGAGATATAGGTGCGTTGTGCTCAAGAAGTGAGGCCGCATCTCTTACTGGAAATGCGTCCTCTTGTCATACTTTTTCAAAGCGCGTACCCCGACATTCTCCTTTGATCTTACTACCAGTCTCTGAGGAACTTAGGGCAGGTGGCATTTTCTCATTTTACAGCTGACGGGGCTGGGCGACACAGCAGAGCTTAGTCATTTCCCTGTGATCACACAGCCAGCTGGTGATGGCACCAGGCTGAGAATCCGAGGAATTTTACTCTCCTTATTTACGGTTCCCCGTGGCACCATCCGTCACCCCACAGCAACAGAAATTAAATTATGGCCGGCTAGCCATCCATTTTTGTAATTTTTATCCATTGTGGTATCTGTTGTGCCTGGGTGACAAACCTATAATGTAACTTCATCTGGCAAATACAATCTGCTAAGCAATGAAATAGTTTATTTAATGCAAAATTGAAAAGAATAATATCAGCCCTGGTTTATTCTACAATTGGGGGAAATACAGAGATCTTTTTTTTTTTTTTTTTTAAATACCAGCAGAAGATGACAGACAGTGCCATATTGGGATTTTCCATTTCAAAGACAGGCTCTTTGCAGTATGGAGGTTGGACTATACACAGGGTAAGTCATCTAGTCTCCTGATTTTCCTGGGAAGATCCCAATTTTCATCTGTTGTCTAGGCAGTCCACTGGTTTTAGCATTTGTCTTGGACCAAAAAGGCCCGTTTTGGATAACAAATTTCATGGCACCCCATTTGTAGGTCAAAAATTTATTTTCTAGTTATCGTACCACTGAGCAGCTAACTCTTCCACAGCTTCACTGTGGGATATTTTCAAGAAATGCTTTACTAGTTGAATACTTCCAGTCCTTTTCCGAGAGCAGATGACAGTGATGATTGATGAAAATGACAGCCATTTACTGGGCAATCCTTCCATTCCAGGTGTCATACTTTGTACTTTACCTGCATCATGACCTCCTTTAAGCACCCCCAAACCCTCTGAGGTAGCTATCATTAGTATCCACATCTTACACAGGAGGAAACTGAGGCTCACAGTGATCTAGTAACCTCAAGATTCAACAGCAAGGAAGTGGCAAAGCCAGGATTTGAGTTCAAGTCTTTCTCTCTTGAAATCTCAGATCGGAATAGCTGTGACCTTTCAGAGGAGTCCAAGTCTCAGCCCAGATCTGTTCACCAGCAGGTTTGATTCCTGCAAATGACAAAAGCCCAAGCTTTTGGGCCTCCCAGGCTATTTTCGCAGGGTTCAACTAGATAATGCCTTTCTCATGTTTTAAAAAGAACAAGAGTCACATGGGATGCTTTATTAAAAAGCATGTCCCTGGTCCCTTCCTCAAAGACTCTGATTCAATAGAATCTAGGAATTCTGCTTTTTTTCTAATTTATTTTTTTATTAGAATTTACATTAAAAATATTTTGTTTTAGTTTTAGGTTTGCAGCATAGTGGATAGACAGTCATAAACTTTACAAAGCATTTCCCCTGGTATTTCAAGAACCCACCTGCCACCATACAAAATAGTTATTACAATTTTATTGACTGTATTCTCTATGCTGAACTTTACATCTTTGAGACTATTTTGTAACACTGATTTGTATTTCTTAATCCCCTCAACTTTTTGAATTGAGCAAATATACAGGGTGGGGTAAAAGTAGGTCTACAATTGCTCATATGGAAAATAATACAATCTAATCTAATGAAAGAGTAATATGCAATTGACCCTCACTCTGAGACACCTAAGCCACGCCCACCAGCCAAGCCATTCCCACCAGCCAGTCAGAGTGACTGTATGCAAATGAACCTAGCCAAGATGGCAGCTGGCAGCCATGGAGCTAGAGCAAACAGGAGGCTTCCGTTGCAGCAGCAATGGAGGAAACTGCCTTCCTAGGCCAGCTGGGCCTCTGCTCAAGGCAATAGTGTTTCAATTATAGAAGCCACAGAGCTGAAGCAAACAGGAGGCTTCCTTGCCTGCCTAGGCCTTGGCTCAAGACAACAAAGTTTCAATTATAGAAGATAAATAAACCCCAGAAACCTGATTCCGGCCAGCCTCGCTGGGATGTTGGGTCAATGGGAGCTGTGGGCAGCCTGAAAACGGCCCTCAGCCCCTCACCCATGCTAGACAGGCACCCCAGTAGGGACCCAAACACTGAAGGGACTGTGGGCAGCCTGAAAACGGCCCTTAGCCCCTCACCCAGGCTGGCCACACCCCCATGGGGTGAGGGTCCCCACTGGCAGGCTTGGCCAGCCCGCAAACAGCCATCAGCCCCTCACCCAGGCTGACCAGGCATGCCAGCAGGTGGACATCCCCTGAGGAGTCCCAGACTGGGAGAGGGCACAGGCTGGTCTGAGGGACCCTCCTGAGTGCACAAATTTTTGTGCACCTGGACCCTAGTCCTATATAATAAAAGGCTAATATGCAGATTGACCAAACAATGGAATGGCTGGTCACTATGATACTCACTGACCACCAGGTGGCAGACACTCGATGCAGGAGCTGCCCCCTGGTGGTCAGTGCGCTCCCACCAGAGGTGGGGAGGTGAGGGGAACATTGCTCAGCCAGAAGCTGTGATGAGCATATGGTGGTGGCAGGAGCCTCGCCTGCCTCTGTGGCAGCGCTAAGGATGTCAAACTGATAGCTTAGGCCCGCTCCTCACATCCGGACTGCGAGAGGGCACAGGCCAGGCTGAGGGACCCCTTGCCCAAGTGCACGAATCTTGTGCACCAAGGCCTCTAGTAATTAATAAAGAATAATATAAGAATAAGCTCTGTGTTTCAAACACTCACAATTGTAAGCCTTCTTTTCCCCCATCCTGTATAGCATTTCCATCATTGCAGATATTTCTATGGGACAGTGACCCTAATGCTATCTAACAAAAATTTCTACAAGGAAATCTTTTTTTCTGGCTTCCCTCCTTCTTTCACAAGCTAACGTTTCTGTCAGTTCCTTAACTAGCAGACACTGATCTAAGATGACTTAGCTTGAAGAAATTTCCTATCTAATTTAACTTCAGCACTTTGAAAACATTAGAAAGAAATAATTTGCTCCTGTGTAAGTATATAAATAAATGAATATAAATGTTGAATTTTAGGGAAGGAGCTGAAATTGGCCTACCTGCCTAAAACAAGTTTACCTAAAAGGAGACACAGGAGCCTGCATATATATTTTGTTTGGTCAGGATTTTGTTTGAGTTTCTGTTATTTATTCATTGAGCTAGTGTCCAACATTTAAAAATAAGAGATTTCCTTTAAAAAAAAAAAAAAAAAAAGCTGCCTGGCTTCTCTTAAAAAAAAAAAAATAGAAAAAGCTAGAAAACTGAGATTGCATCTTTTGATAGAAAAGCTTTGCTCGTGCTTAGTAACGGGACTTCCTTTGAGTAGGACTACAGGCTCCTTAGCTGACCACTGTTCTTCACCACTTCACTCATTTCCGCCATCTGCCGGGCCCCTGTAGCCTTTTGAGTTTGTAACTCCTGCTCCCGGCCTGGAAGAACGATTTATTTCATTCCAGCATACCCAGACACTCAAGGGCTCCCAGTTATCTTGTATTTGCATGTGTTTGACTGTGCCAACCTGCCTCAGAATAGATCTTTGACAATTACTTGAACTTGAAAAAGCTAAAACATCAATTAATTGAATTGTGGTAAGATATTTTATTATGAGCATATGATTCTCTGCATATGTTTATTTCTGAGCTTTTATTTATAGAGACATATTTATGCATCTGACAACTGTTATTTTCAGGGAATTGAGTAGAGGTGAAGGTCCAGTCATCTTCAGCTGTTAGAAGCAAGTATTCTCCTAACAGATGCACCAGAAATGGCTAACACTTTATCACTTTGTTTACACACGAATTGGGGAGGGGGAGAGGGGAAGCACATGCAAATAAACATAATGTTTTAAAGAAATATAAATGTTAAAACCAAGTGGCTAGTTGCTTTTAGGAAAGAATACCTGACTGTCCTTCACATCTGACCTGGATTCCTTTTCTTAATTACGCAATAAAAGCATTAGCATAACTAACTATTCAGATGAGGCAAAAGGGCCATTCTTCAGGGATATTGTCATAAGAATTGCTACTTTAAGTTTGGACATGATTTACTTTAATATTTGATTTCTTGACATCTTGGGGATAAGAAAAAAGTCAACAAGTTAAACATTTTGGGTGGTCAAGGGCAGGGCTAGAAAGAAGGGTTGATATTAGTGGGAAGATTCCAACTAATAGGACACACTAAAGACTTCTTAGGAAAATAAGTGAAGAATAGAAAGGCAGGAGTTGTGGGAGAGACACATCTCCGAACTGCGGTTGCTTTATCGCTAACCGAAGGTGGGGGAGGAATTAGAACTTCCTCGGACACCATCTCTTTAGAACGGTGTGTTTAAACCTTCATTTTCTCATCCATTTATAGGTCTTAAAATAACATCAAGAGATCATTTTAAGCAATATTTAAACTTTCTGTGGGCTGGCTCTTGTGTTTTTTCCTATTCTTTGTTTTTATTCTATTTTTTAAAAAATATGTTCTCTATGACTGTCCCATTCTATTCCACTGTCTTTCTCTACTCACTACAAACAAAGGGATGAAGCAAAGTAAGAAGAAGGAAGAAATGCTACAAACAAACCATTGGTTGCCATCTTACCTACTGCCTCTGTTGCATTTAAAAAATTTATTTAGCCCCATCTTTTGCCAGGTTTTTTGAGTTTAAAGAGAAGTCAAATCCTCTGCCACTTCAGTAAATAAACAGCGAGGGTACACATTTTCATAAATTGGGATGTCTAAAGTCTAAGATATTAAGGAATACTAGGGTGTAAATGATGTGGGCTGATTCACAAATGCCAGTAACCCATTCAACTCGCACAAGTATCAATAATTCAGTAACAGAGGACCAATCCACTCTGGCTTCTTTAAGCAAGGAGTGCTCTGCAGGGAATTCGATGGGTTGCAAAATCATCCTAAGAGTAGAAAAAAATGGACTCTTGGCTGAGCTCTCAATAATGACTCTCAATAATGACCTGTACCACAGAACTGGGTCATCAAAGACGCTGCTGCCATTAGCAAAGTAGGTGTAAGGAATTTAGTATTTCTTGGTGTCCCTGTGTCTAGTCCAGAGCCTGGCATGTTATGGTGAAGGGCACTGCGGGGACTGGGCCCTAGGCCTGTCTCATTCTGTCAGTGTCTGTGTAGCCACCACTCGGTTTTAGAGAAGTAGACCTGGCCTTCTCCGTGTTCTTTGGCAGCTTTTAATTCTTCATTCATAAAATGAACCCAATATACATGCCCATACATTTCTCTTAAGATCAAAAAAGCAAATTCTTGCGTAAGACCTGATATAATGAGTGTTAATGCCATTTCGTTGTTTAAAAGAATACATGAACACGCAACACTTCATGTAGCAGTGTCTGATTCTAAAGCAGAGTCAGCTTGATAGATTGGGGAAAGATAGAAAAACCTATTTGAATCCCAGGTTATTTTTGTTGTTGTTGTTGTTGTTGTTTTTTCATCATGCATCTTTTAAATCAGCATGACTGAGTTGACATTAGTGTAGTTTCTCCCTGCAGAAATAGTGCTGGTAAATGGCAGTGAACTAGAATCTGGATAGCTCAGAACTTCTGTGCAAATTAAACACCAATGATCAATTTGATGAGTATAGCTTTTCTCTCACATGACAACAATGTAACCACACAGAAACTTTATTTCTTTTCTATGAACTTTTCTCTTCCTTCCTTTTGACTCTGCCTGGCCTTATCCATCCAGCACCTTGACTCACCACCTCTCTCTCCCCTACACATCCACTCACTCAAGCATTAAACCCTCAGCACATGAGGTTCTGGGTGCTTGAGTATCAGTGAGTCTGAACTATCAAGCGAATGAAAGACACACAGCCTATATTTTTCCTATGAAATGAATAGTGCCGAACACAAATATTACAGCATTGAACATACAACACCCTGTGCAAAAATACAGACCTTGCTTAACTCCCCTCATGCTTTAACAAAGCTTACATCAAGAGTACTCTAAGCACTATTTTAAGAATCTAATTCAATTTAAAGAGTTCCACACTGCCTATAAATTTTTCTATTGAATTACTGCCTGTTTTCAATTCAAGGCAATTCCTTGCTCTATGCCAACAAACTTTGTTAGGTACTTAATGATAGCAATGATATATGAGGATTGATTAAAGTGCTTGTTGAAAAATTAGTCATTATTAGTAATTAGTAATTACTGGCAACTTCTTCCCATTGGAGTTCAGACACAGTAGTTAAAGGACTACCCTTACTTTTAGACTAATTTTACATGAGGATGGCTACATGTAGGAGCTTTCCGTGTGTACTTCATTTAACCATTTTAGGTTTTTAAAGGAGGAATCCTTTATCTTTATATTCCCATACAAGGGCCCAGTTTGGGGAGTTTTGAAGGGACCATTTCTGGCTTTATAGTCTCTACTCTATACTCCCTTCTTTCCAAGGGGGACCAATAGGTCATATGACTGTTGAGAACCTGGCGGCCAGTAGATCACGTCGCACATATCCCAGGCACAGTTGCCCCTCAGTCATGCCAAGACACTGAGCTCAATGCTGGTGAAATTATGGTGAACTAGACAAACAGTAAACTCTGGTTGAAGTGAAAAATCAGTGGGGGAGAGGCAGTGAGTCAATGTGGGAGTTAAAAAGCTGCATTACAAAGCTATGTCACGGGGATCTCTGGAAGCAGTTGAGGGAAGGTCCTTCAATATTCTATTCTATGCACTCCAGTTTTTGAGTTACTGGTGTAACAAAAATGATGCATTTTAAAATTCTTATCATTGTTTCTCCTTGTGTTGTTTTAGTCTTTCTGACTGTGTTACTCTAATATTTGGGGATATTGTTTTATTTCTAATTTTAGGTAGTTGATATTTGAAAGATATTCTCTGACAGAGTAGATTTTTTTGGACCCAAAAATAAGAAAAACTTTGTGTATGTGCATGTGCATGTGTGCACACATGTTCACGTGTGTATGGGGGCATGCATGCCTGGCGTGTGTGTTTATGCATCTCAGTAGCAGAAGAGCTACCATTGCCGTAGCTCTTACAGCCTACAGTTTTAGTAGAATTTAGATGGTGCTAATGCTTATTGAGTACAGAGGAGGCAGGTCGTGCTCTTTCTCGAACATTATTTTCTGTTTCTAAAGGATGTTCTCCTTCAGTTGGATGCTGAGAGTAGACACACTGATTTCATGCAGTTCAGTATTTCACGGTTAGAACCAGGTCTCTACACTAAGACAGACTGCCCGGGAACCCAGCTGACAGGTGGAGCCCACCATGTACCCACAGCAGCTGTACCCTGAGCCTGTCCTGTCACCTGGAATAGACTGATGACTTTGGGGGTCTCTTTTAAGCAACAAACCCCACTTTTGCAGCTACGCAGTCAGCCTCACAACCTACAGGTGTGACCCTAAAGGGCCCTGGAAGAACCATTTCTCAATGTGTCCCTTGAAAGCAAACCCGTTCTAGGAAACACCACGCACTATCCAATAAGCAACAGCCAACACTTCATTTGTGCTTCAGAACTCCAGGCTGTTATTCTCGGAACTGAGGTCCCGCCTTTCCTGGAGTGGAGCTGTGTAAATAGAGTGACTGTGACAGCTGACAGGTGAGGCGGGTCCTTTTGCAAAGCAAGCAAGCTTTCTGATCTTGGGCCCCTGGGTCTCACCTGTCAGGAACTGCTGACAGGGCAGGGCTCACTGCCAAGCACAGGTGTCCTGTGACTTCGATATGGCAGACGGGAGTCAAGTATAAGAGCTGACAAGTGAGATGGGCAACCCAGGGAACGTTCTGCTGCGTTTTCCTGGGTCAGAGTGTAAATGAAAGCTTTGCAGCTCTGCCCAGCTATCCCAGTGGCTAGACCATCATCTCCTAAAGTCCTAACCAAAAGGTGGGGGTGGAAAATCTCAGGTGATCATCAGGACTTAGTGCCTATCATGTAGCAGATATTTACAAGTATTTTCTCTGTCCTCAGAATGACTCTCCAAGGTGATGGTCATTGTTTTGCAGGTGAAGAATGGAGGGTCTGTTGGATGAGTATCTCAGGGCTACCCAGCTGGGAATGAGAAGAGGTCGGGTCAGACACAGTGTGCCCCATTCCCAAGCTGGGTTGTTTCCAAGATTCTGTTGTTGACTTCCCAGCAATTTCCTGTTTCTACAACTCAGTCAATTATTTCTAATTCACTTTTGTCATGAAAGGGAGGGACTAATAATAATAGGAATAAATAATAAAGTAAAAAAGGAAAATAATCAATTACAAAGGTGAGCATATGCTCACTTCTGCTATGTACAATAATTGGTTTATTACATATTTAAATAGTACAACTTTTTATAAACTTGACTTATCCCAGGCAACTGGCAGAACGTTTTCAAGTACCTGACCTAAGCATGAATAGGAATATGTTTAGGAATGCTGTTAGAAGTGTGTTACGTCATTTGTATGTCATCTTCTATATAGATACTAGGGGCCGGTACACAAAAATTTGTGCACTCGGGGGGTCCCTCAGTCCAGCCTGTGCCCTCTTGCAGTCTGGGACCCCTCGGGGGATGTCCACCTGCTGGCATGCCTGGCCAGCCTGAGTGAGGGGCTGATGGCTGTTTGCAGGCTTTCCAAGTCCCCCAGTGGGCACCCTCACCCTATGGGGGTGTGGCCAGCCTGGGTGAGGGGCTGAGGGCTGTTTGCAGGCTGCCCACAGCTCCCATTGACCCAAGGTCCCAGCAAGGCTGGCTGGAATCGGTTTCTGGGGCTTCTTTATCTTCTATAATTAAAACTTTGTTGCCTTGAGCGGAGGCCACAGCCGACCTAGGCAGGCAGTTTCCTTCATTGCTGGCCTGTTTGCTCTAGCTCTGTGGCTGCTGGCCACCATTTTGGCTGGGTTAATTTACATACATTCGCTCTGATTGGCTGGTGGGCGTGGCTTGGTTGGTGGGCGTGGCTTGGGTGTGACGGAGTGAGGATTAATTTGCATATTACTCTTTTATTAGATTAGATAAGCCTAAGTGACTGTTATGACCAGTCAACCAAATGACTGGTCGACCAGTCACTATGATGTGCACTGATCACCAGGAGGCAGACACTCAATGCAGGAGCTGTCCCTTGGTGGTCAGTGCACTCCCACAGCCAACCTCCCACAATCCCTCCCCCTGTACTGGGCAAGATGGCCCCTATCGGCCCCGATCACCAGCCAGGCTGAGGGACCCCACCCATGCATGAATTGGTGCACTGGACCTCTAGTATGAATATAATTAGAAAAAAGACAAATGAAAGATGTCACTTTTTTAAAAAATGAATTACTTTTCAAAGTAAGCAGAATTTATTATTAGAAAGAAAACTTGGGGTTTTTTTTTTGTTGTTTTTTTTTTGGTTTGGAAAACATTTTATTAGAACTTTAAGCATACCATGACAGTGTCAAGAATCTGTATGGAATGGGGAAGTTAAGAAAAAGCAAACCTAATTGTGTGAACTAAAAAAAAAAGGTAGCTTTGTTGGGTTAGGAAAGGCACAGTTTGGGGGAGTAGAAATGGAAGAGGAAAGTTTTCCTTCTCTGAAACATAATTTCCTGTGATAAACAATGGTTTTTGTCGGTCTTCCTAACACACCAACACTGTGTTACTAGCGCCTTTGGTTGAGAGAATGAAGGAAGGAGGTTCTATACTTGCTCAGAAAAGGCCAGTGAAGGGACAGCAGCACAGCTCACACCCAGACTAGCACGATGCTAGCAACATCCATGCAAGAAAGAACTGAGATCCTCTGTGAGTTCCAGGAGTGACCGGCAGCCAAGATGACCCAGGGTTGGGTGTGAGCTAGGTTACTGTGAGGAGTGCGATAACTTGCCACTATATCTTCTCTTCTCTATATAACTTACTCATTTGGTGATGTCATTCTGTCTTGTGGCTTTAAATACTGTTCATGTGCTAATGATATTTAAAGCCAATATCCAGCTCCCACCTCTCCCCTGCCTACCTAGCATCTCCACTTGGATGTCTAAGGGGCATCTCAAACTTAACATGTCCAATACGAAGCTCTTGGTTTACTAATTCCTCCCCAACAGTCCCCTTTCCTAATGTTCCCCATCTCAGTAAATGACATCATCATTTATTTTCAGACAGAGAAAAAAAACATATTACCATAGTTGACCCCTTCCTCACATGGATCCCCCACTCTAAGGTATTTCTTAAATCTGACTACTTCTCACAGTATTCACTAATAATGGCCTAACCAAAGCCACTGTCCTAACTCTGGATTGCCACAATAGCCATTGACAGGATTCTATACCCTCCCTTTTATTCTCTCCTCTGGATCACTTACCCTGGGCACAGTCACATAGCAGTGAGAGTAACCCTTTTACAACCTAAGTCAGAATCACCCTCCTTTGAATGGCCTTCTGGAGGAAGCTGTTGTCACAGGAATCCTTGTATCTGTATCCAGCACAGTGCCTAGAATAGAGTGTTTAGTAATGCCTGCTTGTTTGCTGATTAGAAAAAATATATTTTTCTACCCAAATGGGAGGGCAGGAGGAATTGGGGAGGTGTGTACTACTAAAGAAGGTGCTATGTACTCTTCAGCAGCTTTCATTTCAAGGGTAATTTCACAGCAAACATGGGATTATATTTTTACAGTTTCTGAAAATGATAGCAAATGGGAGGAAATCTGTACATTAGCAACACAGACAAATTCATGGCTCAGAAAATGAGAAAATGCAAAATTGTGATAGCATAAATAGGGGGTTTTCTGTATATATAGCTTCCACTTAGCCCAATCTTGCATTTATTGAATATTCATTGAGGTATGTTAGAACACTAGATAGTATTTTATGAGTTTGGTGAAGTGATAAATTGCTGAATGGCTACATATTTGCTATCAAGAAAGTACCACAGTTCAGCCGGTGTGGCTTTGTGGTTGAGCGTTGACCTATGAACCTGGAGGTCATGGTTTGATTACTGGTCAGGGCAAATGCCCGAGGTGCAGGCTCAATCCCCAGTAGGGGGCATGCAGGAGGCAGCCAATTGATGATTCTCTCATCCTTAATATTTCTCTTTCTCCTTCTCCCTCCCTCTCTGCAATCAATAAAAATCTTTTTTAAAAAAAGTACCACAAAATGGGCCCAAAGTGGGTCTATAGCACACACCAGTCTACAGTGATTGCAAAGTAAATTTATTTCACTGCTCCCCCACCCCGAGTGCACAGATTTTTGTGCACTAGGCCTCTAGTGTATAATTAAAGTTCTACTTAAAAGGAAAAAAATTCAGAAAATTGATCTTGGTAACAAAAGCTATTCATGATTGGCTAATTCCAGTCTTAACTTTGAACATTAGTCAGATTTTTTTTTGTTTTTATTCATGTTGTTATTTTCATTGGTTTTCCTTAATGAGTTGTTTAGCATAGTGGTTAAAACAAAGGTTTTGTATTCACATTGTCCTGGCTTTACATCCCCATTTCTTGTCTCATTCAGTGAATTTTAATTGAGTTTTTAATTTGTGCTAAGCATTGTCTGACCTTGAAATTCAACTCAATTTTTTCTCATCCATAAAAAGGGATAAAATATAGCTCATGGAGTTATTGTGAAGAGAAAGTCAGGTGATCTAAAAAAGGGTTTAACACAGTGTCCCCCACACAATAAACATAGAAGCTATTATTGTAAAGCATCTGTTTCTATGAGTATATTTATTAACGGCTGCACATAGACTTATGTATTATTGTTAAGTATACAAGAGGGTTTTTGATAAGATTTTTACTCAGCATGTGAAAGTCAATTGAACTGGATTTCTTTTCTTCAAGAACAAATTCCAGTCTTTTTGTACATTCTTGGATTAGCATCTGTGATTATCAAGAGTCACAACATGGAATATTTAGCAATGAGGATAGGGAACATATTTTATTTTTTCTCTTTTTCCTTCACCTGTCATAGTATCTGCCACCTGGGTTGCAGTCTGCTCCCCTGTTGAGGTGTATACAGGGGCATCTGATCAATGTTTCTCTCTCTTTCAAATCAATGAACATTTTATCAGGTGAGGATTAAAAACAAAAAGGCTTCTTATGAAACTAGTTTATATAAAATAATTTCATTTTGAAGTATTAACCAACTGTATTTATCTTTAAATATATTTAAATAACAAAGGCAAATTTATATAGTAAATATACATAATATATATGGCATTTTTATGCTACTAAATGTAATACTTATTGTGGAAAGTTTCAAACTACAAGAAGATCAAGGTTACTCATTATCTCATTACCCGTAGATAACAACTGTTGGCATTTTTATAACATCTTCAGTAGTTAAACACTTAAAACACAATAGTGATTTCTGGCAAGAGATTATTAGTAATGTAGCTGGCTATCTGATTATTGTAGTGACTACTTTCCACAAAGAAAAAATATTTGAAGTCAAATATATATGATTTGTTTTTAATCAGTTTTTTCCTGAATATTCTCTGTACCTTGAAATAGTAGTATGGAATATAGCTTATAATGATTTTAAAAAGTATAGGGAGTAAAAAAAAATGTCAGAAGGAAGAAGAAACCAATACAACCATTGTAATATAAAGAACTGATATTATTTTTAACTGATAAGAGTAATTTTTAAAAATAAATGCTGCACATTTAGACCCAAACACACTTCACACAATTCATTATATGAGCCCCTAAGGAGCTTCAGGGTAAAAATAAAGGTCTAATGATTTGCTTTAAATACTGGTTACACAATTTACCTAACTTATCTTGACAACAAAGGACAGGCTTTGGGTGTGGGGGTGGAGGTTGTGGTTGGTTGATAATCCTTGGCTCCCTGCATGGGAAAGAAGAGGCCTGCAGGAAACTAGTGCATTTATGGCAGAAGTAGATTGCTAAGTGGATAATTAATGGTGGAAAAGATAGGAGAGTCCCCGGCTTATTCTCACACTGAGGTTATAGCCTGAGGAAGGTTTTTGTTTTTTGTGTTTTTTTTTTTGCTTTAAAGACTATTATTTAGGGAACTTTGGTCTTTCTGTGGTTTAGTGAGCTAGTCTCTAAGGTTCAAGGGTGGGGTGGGGGTCAAAACAGAAGATGTCTTCTCCAAGGCACTAAATAGTCTTTAAAGGAACAAAGCCATTCTGAAGAGTGCTCACAGGGTCTTCTTCAAAGCTTCAATCTACAAAGGAGTTTTTTGTTTTTTGTTTTTTTCCCCACGTAAGACATTTACTTAATGACTTCAGGGGTTTTAATTTATATCTTTTCCCTTTTAGTTAAAGCGTAAAATGGATCACATTTGAACAGTGTAGATCACCCTAAAGACTAAATTAAAAGTTTAAAGGTAGGAGATGGTTTGTGATAGATTGGTATCTTGATTCATCCCACATGTTGGAATCTTTTAGATGCGTTTAATGAACACTGTATAAGTAAATATAATAATAGCATGTGTAGTGTTTTCCACCTTCAAATAAACTATGAGTTGTCTACGCATTCAAACAAGTAAATTTTATTCTTGGATTATTTAAGTAACATTACCTTATTTTAGTAAGTCTTTTTGGTGTAGAGGCAGCAAAACAAAAACAAAAACACAACAGACACATGATTTATCAAAGCATTGTCTTCACTAATGTCATTGCCATAAATGTATAGAGCCAGATAAAGAATAGGTAACATTAACAGTAAAATGTATATTGAAGAATATTTATCAATTTTGCTCAATAAAGTTCTATTATAATAGTATAATAATGATTATCTTTATATGTTCTTATAGTCCTACCTATCATATGAATAAAAACAACCTTCATATCATCTGAGCAATAATGTCTTGTATTTTGAATTATAATATCAATAATTATGGAGCATAACTTTTTAAATGTCTCACTTTTACTGCATGCGTGTGTCTACTCACACATACATATAGATCACGTGTCCTCATTTAAAAGCTGTGGCTTCTATAAAACTTAATTACATCTCCATGCAGCTTTAAATTGTAAGTGGCTTTAAATCAAGTGTGTGTCTTCAAAACGGGGGCCGGCTTCCACCACATTCGCTTCCCTGAATATTGCACGTGGTGGTGTCACTGCTAACAGAGTCTCCTCCGTTAAAGGGGCAGAGCAAGCAGGAGGCCCTCCTGCCTCGACGCTGGATAAAATCCTGTTGTCTTGCCACAGTCAAAGCTCTCTGGAAGAGCTTTAGTAAGGCAAGACAAAGCCAAGGAGATTGAATTTGCATGCTTTTTTTTTTCACGTAGTATATGTACATTTTTGAAAAATACCATCTATGTTGATTTTCAAATACATTAAGTATGAATTCAAATGACTAAAATGTAGACAGTCTTTTGCATTATATTTGAATTTCAGAACCATATGCGTCACTAAGTTCAAATCATACAAAAAGAATTAAAGAGGCAAAGCAGCTTGAAATGATACTTTCTTTGGGTTAAAAAAACACACCAAAAAAGAAATGTAGGGATTTTTTTTTTTTTTATCTCCAAAGATAACTTTTCTTTTTAAAATAAAAAAAATGATTATTTGGTATTTCTTAATACTTGTTTGATTTATAAGACTAACTTTGATGAGGGTACATATTTGATCATTTATGTGTTAAATATTGAAAACTGGCTTTTAAAAAACTGGTATAAACAGGGACCTAATGAATGGATCATCTATAAAACGAAATTGACCCACTGCCTGAGTTTCTAAGCACTTATTGATTGATATTGTAAACAGGGTAATATATATTGCTTAAACTAAGTCTATACAGGTGCAAGCTGAATAAAATGGGTAATTATTTCTATACTAGAGGCCCGATGCACGAAAATCGTGTAAGAGTAGGCCTTCCTTCCCCCGGCTGCTGGCACTGGCTTCCCTCTGGTACCCAGGATCCAGGCTTCCCGCTGGCCACAAGCGGGCACCCAGGACCTGGGGTTCCCTCGCAGCCCTGGCTTTGTCTGGAAGAACGTCTGCTCTAATTAGCATATTATACTTTTATTATTATAGATGTGTTTTACAATATTTAACATATTATTACAAATTTATTAATATTGTTATTATAAAATTGCTTTTGGGAAGGTGGCTGGAAATTGATTATCTCAATCTTCCTCTTCTTCTAGGGTATGGAATTTTAGAATATTTTACCATTTGGGGAGGAGGCCCAATCAGATTAAACAGTACAGAAGGTCATGTTGCCAAACTCACTTGATGTAATAATCTTTTTGGTTTTTTTTACTTTTCCTTCTTATAAGCTGGGATCCTTTCTTAGAATGGAAGCAAAACTAGCTTTTTTTTTTCCAATAGCCTTGAACGAAGTAAAATCTTGGTCAAAACATTTTTCAAACTTGTCTAGAAATGAACGCACTGAATTGGCATTGCTTTTGACACACAGACCTCTGCAGTATTAATGCTCTGGTCTTGAGAGATTCCGTGCATTGGAGCAGACATGTTTACACGTGAAGCAAGCACAACCTGTGGTAATAGGGGGAGTACTCCCACAGCTTCCCTATTTCCTAAACTGTACAGAAATTATTGACGACAAATACTACAGGTGAAAATAATGATTTCAGTCATCTTTCGAGATGAGCCTGCATAACCATACAGAAGTGAAAATTTGAAATGATCATCTAATGTCAGTCATCTTTAAGGGTCAAAATTTATCATTGCCTGTGTTCACTGGATTAAAATAGGATAAAATGGGATTTTCAGCTCTAGAGGTTCTATTTGCAACATTAGTTCAGGTTGAGAATTCTCAGGGAATTTATACTCAATCCATTGATTCTGAATTATTTGGAATGCATATTTATCAGCACCCCTCACAGGCCATTATATTTTCTGTTCAGTTTGTCAACACATCACTGCTTAATAAACATAGCTTGTAAAAATGACTTTTAGATTATTTGTTTAAAGTATGGTCACTGGGCAGGTGGCTGGTTGTTCTAGAGTCAATAAAATTAAATAAATTACAAACTAAGATTTTGTTAGTAAATTGAGATGGGGATAGAAGAAGTAAAAACCAACTGGGTGCACAGAGCTTAGCTGAGTATAGATGTACTCAGGTACCAACATATGTTAGCTGTTCCTCAATCTTTAATGAGTAATCTTGCTTCACTAAATAGCAGTAGAAAAGGTTCCTTTTTATGTTATGCAAGACTGTGCTATATGCATAGTGTTGTATATAAGCACTAAATTGCAAAGCTTTCCTCATTTAATTCCCACTATTTCTAAATACTATATAAAATAAAATGATTAAAATGTCAGTGAAGCCACATGTATTCCATTTTTGTAATAAACGTTTCTCTCTACAAAAAAAAAAAATGCTGCTTAATTTCAATGTGATTGTGAATTTTGTAAAATGAGGATGTAATAGCATTTTACTTAAACTTATAGTATCTTCTGTTCATATTGTGTTTCAGAATAGTTCCTTCATAATTAAAGTGTCAAAAAAACACATTTGTAGCAAGAACGATGAAATTCATTCTCAATTAATCCGTCAGCAAATAATAACCTGCACTTCCTACTCTCAAGCAGAGTCATTTAATACCTTTCAATCATTTGGTTCTTCTTTTTCTTTTTTTTTTTCCTTTTCTTGTTGTTCTTATAAAATAACTTCTTATAAAAGCTTGAAAACTATTTTGTGGACTTAATGGAGGTTTTACTTTAGCGAGAATATTCTGTTGTTGCAAATGTGTCCGTAAATATGCAAGCTCTTCTCTGAGTTCCCACTTTACTCCTCCCAATTAGGGCAACTCCAAAACAATAAACAAGGCAAACAAAGAATTCTTCAAAATAACCACAACTTCCTGTTTTCCCCAAACTGTTGTCCATTCATTTTACCCGTGGAAACGAATGGAGTATTCCCTCTCACTTGGAGATAAAGTCAGCTTGATATTTAGGTGCCACCCCTGCTAAGTTTTTGAAATATTGAAGGAACAGGTAAGATTACTCAAGTGGATTTTCTCCAAGTAAGATACCTTGTTTTTATTGTTGCCTTTTAAAAAAATGACATTCATTTTGTATTTATGACTTTTAAAAATTGAAATGAAAATACATAATATGTGTGTCCTGCATGTGTATGTATATCTGCCAGGGAGTGTAATAAAATGCAAATACGAGTAAGCAAGTAATGTCCAAGTAAATAATTTAGCTTATGTTATGAGGATCTGTGTTCTGGTTGGTTTAACATTTTCATGCCACACACACTTGAAACAGCTTTAAAAGAATTGTTGGCTTAGGCACCCTTTGCCAGGACGATAAACATATAATCCATACATCCTGAGTTTTCACAGCTCTCTCCTTTGCATGACGTTTAGCACAAGAATTCAGACTATGAAAGGCACAGAACCATAAATTACTTGCTCATGTAACTTTACGATTTCACCCAACACAGGTCAAGCATGATTCTGGGCGGGAAAACAAAAATCTTTAAAAATCATTTATTCTTTTTAAAAATGCTTGTGCCATCAACTGCAGCTGCAGAGCCATCATGCTTTCATTAAGGACCACATCTGGTCTGAATTAAAACAGGAGCCTTTCCCAGCCCTCAAGTGCTTGTCAGGTTGAAAGTCTTTTTCATAGCTCCTGAAGCTTTTCCAAACACCGAGGGCGAGACAGAGAGCAGGCCTTGTCACGAGCTGGTACCAGGCCTGAAGCACATTCCTGCTCTGTTATTCACCGTCTGGCTCTCATGTGAGGTATATCTCCCTTGTGTTCATTTTATTAACTTACATATGACCAGCTCTTTTGTTTCATTCAGAAATAAAGAAAGTAGGCGTTGTGTTTTTTTTAAAGAATAGTGCCATAGACGGAGACATATTTATTCACACACTTGTGGGTTTGAGGTTATATGTTTGCTCTTTAAAACATATATATTTTTTTGCCTTTCAACCACTCGCATAATAAAAAGGTAGATAATTAAAGGCATTCATAATAGACTTGGCTTTCTCCTCCATTTTATGGAAAGGGAGGGAAAAATCTATACAGATAGTGACGTATTGAATTTTTTAATGTTTACCATCTATTTTAGGACTGCAAAAAAAAAAAAAATCTATTAGTGTTATCCGTAAACACAGTGATATAAAAGCAAAACTACCTGAATTTTGGAGGAATTGTTTTATAATACATGCATTGAATAGAATGTCAGCTAAATGTCAAAAAAAAATCCTAAGGTATATTAAGACGCAATAAGTCACAAACCAAAGAGAATGAGAGCTTTAAAAAATTGATTGAGAATGTTTTTCCGATGGCTGGAAAGCATAACTGTTCCAGATAATTAATATACAATAATTTATCAATTTGTAGAGCACACACACCTTTATTAAAACCCCAAATATAGGGGCAAAAGAAAAACACAAACTCTGCGAAGCTCAACATATCAAAAGAGAAACAGGTGAACAAATAATTAACACGCAATGGTAGTAGTGATGAACTCTGCCTGAGGAGGTCACCTTTGAGCTGGTCTTTGGAGGATGAATAGAAGTTCACCAGATCTTAGAAGACTCACAAATTTTAGTAAAATTTTTAACATTTATTTATTACCTGAAATCACTTATTGATATCCTTTTGGGATAAAGAATGCACCTCACAATTGCATTAATTTACTTTCCATCCTTATTATTGATGCCAAAACTGGCATTATTCTGACAAATTATTTTCCTAAGCTCTTTAATAGTATTATAAATCATAAATGTGTTTTTCCCCACATGAAAGGAGGTAGAGCTTACTTCCAGCACATATAACAGGAAAAACAACCTAAAGAGTCCAGTGAATCTAGATGATATGTGAGAATGACAATTTAATTAATCTCTCTGAACTTAAATTCTCATTTAAAAAGGTGGGGATAATATGTATCTCATGGAATAATGAGGATAAAATGAGATGATTTATTTTGAAAAACTAGGACAATAGCTAGCTCCTAGTAAACCAACATTCAGTAAGTAATAATTCTCTTTCCAGTTTTTATCTTCAAATAGGATACATAAGACTTGGCTCAAACTAGTTTTCTTTTTCAGCATATTAATACTATCTTTCAGGGTATAATTAAATGTATATATTATATACTTGAGCAAATAAGTGCAGAATGATTGACAATTACCTTGGAATAAAGTAGATTAATGGAAAAACACATATAGCAAAGCCTCCTCTCACTTCACTCGCTATAGTTAAACACTTCATTGCTGGATACACGAAATGATTTGTGCATTCCAATGCTATATTTCTCTCCGTGAAAAATCTTGTAAGCTTTCCTAAGAGAAAGGGTTACCTCACCCTCTTGGTCCTAGTAAAACATTCCATCCAAGTCTAGGTGTTGAACAGGTGTCTGTTGCTTAGACAAAGGCAGAGAGTGCGAGCACAGTTTTGTCTAATAGGAAAGATGCAGACAGAGCATCTAGGTCGAGTCACTTAGGTGTTTCTACGTGGACGTATCATGGTTTATAAAATGTTAAAGCAACGAACAAAACTTTTCGAATGGGAAGCAAATGAAACGCTACAGCATCCCTGAGTGTCTCTATGAAATGATGTGATGAGCCTCCCAGGTACATAAAATATAATAAATGTGTAAGAGAAGCTATAGGCTGGAAAGCAGGCTCCTTCTCCCTCACTGGCTGCTCTTTCATTGCACTCCTTTATTAGGCGGTGAAGGTAAAATGACCTGCTTTACTCAACAAAGCCGGCCGGCTGTTTTCAGGGAAATTCTTTCTCAGTTTATAACTCATGTGCATGTCAGTGTCAGAGTAACAACTGCACCACAGGGATGAAGTGGATGAAAGACTCCCGGTCAGGTATAGGTCTCTTTCCATTAAAACGTACCCTTTATGTTTTCCATTAAGTATTGTCCACTCAGCTTTCTTCATTGAAAGTGGTCAGCTGGCGGATGCCTGTGTATAAGGTAGTGCAAGATTTAAAAAAAAAATACTTCTATGTGCTTTTAAAATCCTTTTATGAGGATCAAAATTTGACAGTATTTTTAGACACTATCTTACATGTGAATTGTGAGATGTCTCATGTGCTGATCCGTAATTTTTGATGCTGTATATGGGTGTGTATACCCACAATAACATTTTAATCTTTCGAATCCTTCAACCTTATTCATCTTTACCTTTTGTGAAGTGTTGGCCTTTAAGGCTAGATGTGTTTCATAGACGAATAAACCCAGGTGTAGGAGACACACTTTAAGGTGATTCAAATTTGGATTTAATGCACTAATTAATGAGTGAGTGGATTCATAAGCAATTTTAAGAACATGTAAGTCAGATAAATTGTGTCTATACTTTTGATTTTCTTCGTGGGGCCTGTAGGCAGTACTGAGTGTCTAACTGTTCAACATCCAGTGTTATGAACAAACATGTATGTTGGAGACACACGTTAGCTCCACATGGTATTTTCAGTTTAAAACTTTGAATTTGATTTTTTTTTATTAAAAAAAATGTTCATTTGTGCTGTGACTAGCCTTTTCATTCATTATAATGTTGTGAGAATGCCACTTAATCTTTTAGGGCTTTATAATTTTGTGGAAAAGTATATAAATAATTTCAGATCTCTAGTTTGTTAAAATAATGATTAACCAAGTAGGCAGTCCGGTTTTCTGAGAAAAATTAGAATAAAACATCTTTATATATTTTTTATAAAATATTTACATAGAATGAAATAGCAAGGTATCATTTTTATTTCCTGTCATGCACGTAATATTTGAGGATTTCAGTCAATCTTGATTGTCTCTCAACGCTTCCCGTTTCAGTAAAGAGCACTACGAAACATCAAACTGTCCCTCCAAACATGATTATTTATTCTTCTCTTCCATCATCTGTCATATTAATTCACCAGATCTCTGCCCCATGTCCTAAACCATGCCCATTACCGACTCCCTAGGGCAGGCACCATTAGTTCTCAACTGGACTGACTCATGCTCTTTTCTAAAATATCCTTGGAACTGTAGTCAGAATGATTGTCCAGTGCTCACACCTCTACCATGTGACTCCACTACTTAAAACCACTCACAGAGGTTGATGGCTTTTGATTCCTACTTAGATAAATCTCCAGTTCCACCAGTCTAAGCCTCATTCTGATGTCTCCACATGTACTCTACACTTTTACAACACAAAACTTCCTTTGGTTCCTTGAACTTTCCATTCTCCTTGGGGAGTGAATTTGGGCAGATGTTGTTTCTTTATTCTGGTGGTGTCCTCTTTCCCCGCCTCTTCATGGAGCAAACTTCTACTTAATCTTTAATTAGCAATTTAAACTTTACTTCTTCAATAAGGCCTCTCTAGTTCCTGGAACTTAGCCAACCAATGTCAGTAAACATCACACTCTCATTTTTAACATAGAACCTACATCATTGTAGTTGCTTGTTTGATTTCTTTCCCCTTCCGGGTAAATAATAAGGTACCTAAGAACAATGCTCTTTGCAAAAGGCCTAAGACAGGGGATATCCTATATAATAAAAAGCTAAGATGCAAATCAACCAAATGGCGGAACAACTGGTTGCTATGACATCCACTGACCACCAGGAGGCAGATGATCAATGCAGGAGCTGCCCCCTGGTCGTCAGTGTGCTCCCACAGGGGAGTGTGCTCAGCCAGAAGCTGGGCTCATGGCTGGTGAGCACAGTGGTAGTGGCGGAAGACTCTCCCACCTCCACAGCAGCACTAAGGATATCCAACTGATAGCTTAGGCCCTGGGGAGCAGGTCTAAGCTGGCAGTCAGACATCCCCAAGGGCTCCTGGACTGCAAGAGGTTGCAGGTTGGGCTGAGGGACCCCTCTGAGTGCATGAATTTCATGCACTGAGCCTCTAGTACTCAATAAACATTTGTGGGCTAAGTAAATTGACTCCATATATACATGACATTCTCTCTTTGCATTTAATAAGTCAATCTAAACAGTTTTTCTTCAGATAATATTATTTACTCAAAATGTAAGAAAAATAAAAATTTTATTTAATCAAGTATCTGCAAAGATCTTGGTTAATCAGTAGGAATAATATAGAAAACTGTGAAATAACTAATAATCTTTGAGTCCCTGTTGCTTAAGATCATAAGTAATGAAAAATGATACTTAAGGCAACAGAAAGGCATTTTAATTTTACCATTGACTCAGCCCTCAGACAACTTTGAAGATGAGTTTTCTATATAAAAAGCTCTTAAGCTTCTAATTTTAAGAATAGCCTACACTTTCTTACTAACTTTTTAACCTCGGCTCAGTGAGCTTGTTACTTTTCCTGAGTTTTGCTTACGACGGTTTTAAACGTCAGGTTGCCGTATTGCGTGTGCGTTTGAACGCTTTTGCTTTCGGGTAGCCCCCTTAAAATTCTTTCTTACTAGGTTGCAATCTTGTTACAATTCCTTTGACTGGAGTGATTGCAAATTACAGTCTGAAAACAACTGACCTCTTTGCTTCTGCTAATATTGTTAGGATGAAGCTCCAACGGCACCTCTCAGGATAACCACATTAGAGCAGTCCACAGAAGGCAGACGCGCATATAAATACACTTTTATACCAAATACATCCTTCCCTGGGAAAATGACAGCCACTCAGATAAAGCGCTTTTATTATTTACTTTCCACAAGTATCTGTAGCGGTGGCCTGACCGTGGTTGAATCATTTCAATAATTTTGTTACAGCGTTGGTAATAAACATGAAAGCAGTTCAGCAGAGAGAAGTGACCTGCCTCCTGACATCTTCGGAGGTGCTGCATGACAGTGATATGTAGATTGCTTTTTGTTCAAACAAACAAGAGCATCGCCAGACATGTGTAGCCTAGCCTCTCTCTTTCTTCAAAGCACTGATGTAGGCTAGACAAGAAAGAAAGGAGTCCTGGGATGGCACCATTGCCTGTAGGTGTAGCAGCTGGTACTGTGTGACGTTAGGAAGAGGAAAGCATCCTTGGAAAAGCTTCATCATTACCGAAACAATAAAATGACTTCTGCAAAGACTGTATCTTCTAACTCTAAGCAAGCACTGGTGAATAATGGCACTTGGAAATAGAAAATTATTCTAAATTTTAAATTGAGCAGGGACAGAAATCTCACAATTTATATGTATGTTTTGCCATTCAAGGCCCAACGTGTAAGTCATGCATAAGTATTTTTATCGTAGGTAATGCCACCCAGAAGATGGGTATTTCTTTGAAATTAATACTCATTCCTATGCAACTAAGAAATTTCAAGAGTACTAGTAAATTCTGACATTTACAGATTGCACTGTTTTGCTTTACTCCAGCGGTTCTCAACCTGCGGGTCACGACCCCTTTGACAGTCGAATGACCCTTTCACAGGGGTCACCTAAAACCATCCTGCATATGAGATATTTACATGACGATTCGTAACAGTAGCAACATTACAGTTATGAAGTAGCAACGAAAATGATCTTATGGTTGGGTCACCACATGAGGAGCTGTATTTAAAGGGCCAGAGGTTGAGGAACCACTGTGTCTATCAGGTATGCTCTTGATATCAGAAAAAGGAGAGAAGCATCTCTTGTCCTTTTGGCCTCACCTTTTTTTCAGTAATAGTCACACTGTTCTGTTTGTCATGTGGAATGTAGTCATGTCAAAACATTTGGAGTCCCGGACAAGCAACGATGAAATGACTGTATCAATAGAAAAAAAAAAAAAGGTAAAACAAACAAACAAAAGAATCCGCAATTTTAATGTTGTGTAACAATTTTTTTTTCTTCATCTTTAAAATGCATTGGTAACCAACTCAACATCAACACCTTGCATCTAAAATCTCTGATTGGATTGGCTCTTTGAATATTTATGATACACAACAGGTTCTATTCCGTGTTTTGTACACAGTTGACAAATTGACTGGATTCTCCCACAGCCTTTCTTCACTTAATCTATGCCTGACTAGAAGGTTAGTTAACTGAGTGAAAATATTCTTTCTTAACACTGAGTTTATCGGTAGATGAGCATGATTTACCCACCAAGGAAAGGCTCCTCGAAACACGTAGCAGAATCAATCCAAATAAGAAGTCAGGTGTCAGTCCTGGAGCGCCTTACCATCTCCCAGCTATTTCTCACTTTCTATATAACTATAATACATTAATATTTTACAATAAATATATCATTTCATAGTAATGATTCATAATACAACCCACTTATCCAGATATAAATTCTGTGGAGTTTTATTAAGATAAGCCTCAATTAAGAGACTAGATGGCAGAATCACTATATTAGGTCAGAAGGTGGGTTCAGTTCCAACTTGTGTTGTTGACTGTGTCTGAGCAGATCACCACAGACTGTCTGAGCCTCAATATTTTTGCAGTGGTAAGAAAACAGTATTTTTATGAGGATTAAATACTATTATTAAGTAAACTAGAGGCCCGGTGCACAAAAATTTGTGCACTCGGGGGGTGGGGGGAGGGTCCCTCAGCCCGGCCTGTGCCCTCTCGCAGTCTGGGACCCCTCAGGGGATGTCCACCTGCTGGCATGCCTGGCCAGAAGGGGTGAGGGGCAGAGGGCCATTTCAGGCTGCCCACAGCCCCTTCAGGGTTTGGGTCCCTACTGGGGTGTCTGGCTAGAAGCAGGTATCTGGGATTTATTCAACTTCTATAATTGAAACTTTGTTGCCTCGGTCCCTGCTTGAAGCCTGGGTTTGCCTCTGGCAACCCAAAGTCCCAGCCTGGCAGGTATCTGGAGTTTGTTTATTTTCTATAATTGAAACTTTGTAGCCTTGAGTAGAGCTCAGGGCCCACAGGGCCCTGGCTTCCTCCATTGCCCCGGGCAACTCCAGCTCCGTGTCTGCCGCCATCTTAGTTGAGTTAATTTGCATATTTACTCCTGATTGGTTGGTGGAGGTGGCTTGTGGGTGTGCTTGTGGGTGTGGCTTGTGGGTGCAACGGAGTGAGGGTCAATTTGCATATTACTCTTTTATTAGATTAGATTATATATGGATATGAAGATGGTGCTTTTCATTATTATTCTTAATAAAGTTATTATGGGAATTTTAATTCTAACCTCATTGACTTCAAACCAATTCTTATTGATGGCGTTATTGGTAGAAGTGGGGTTCTTGAGGTACCACTGGAATAAGCATTTCCGGAGGCCCCCTCTGGAGGTTGAGATAGAGTAGGAAGCTTTATTTCCATGGAATTACACACCTGGGTTTTCAAAGTCCCATTTCCCTTAGTCCAGTCATAGGAAAAGTATGGCTGGGGTTTTGGTCAAGCTAGAAGCATAGCTAGTGTCCAGAGTTTCCTTTCCATGTTGGAGATGGGTCCAGTTCAGCATCAGGCTAATTACAGTCCATTAGTCCATTGTGTGTGGGGTCCACAAGGCTATGGGCCATGGGGCGAATGCAGAGAAGCAGGAGCAAAAGAACACCATAAGCCCAGAGTTACACAAGTCCCAAGAGAGCCAAGAGAGAGAATTTCTTTGTTTTGGAAACTGAGTACAGTAAACCCTCAATTTTTTGAACCTCGATTTAATGGATTTCAGATTTAACGACACTCTGTTACCCGAATTAGTCCATTATATTGAGGTTTTACTGTATCCCAAATCTTTGAGTGCTTGCAGTGGCCACACCCATTCTGGCCAACCATTTCTGTCCCCAGGTGTGATTGACAGGCAAGTATCTTCCCTATGTCATCTCAAATTTATAGGCACGTGTCTACCTTCCCTTTGTTGGACCCCGGGGAGTCTAAAGCTGTAGCTTCCTGGTGAAGCTGCTGATAATATCTGGCCTTCCCTTTGCTCCTTGTCTGTCATAAGTAATTAATTAATTACAAAGTAACAATAGGACTTGAGATTCCAAGAACAAGGAGAGGAGATTAAGGTTGACTGAATATACCCTTGTTCTATAGAACTGTAGTAGTTGCTTTAGTTCCCATGTATTTCTCACAACATCCTCCTGATGTAGATTCCCCCTTTATTGATTGGGGAAGAAACCAAGATCTAGAATATTCAATGGCTTACCTAGTCACTGATATAGCAATTAGCAGAGTCATGTTTGGGCCTATCTCAGGCTGTCTTCATGGTACTTTTCCAGATAATAGCCATTCAAATAGTTGGTGTAAAGTAGCATGAAATAAGGTGGGCTTCAGTAAAACAGGCACATGGATAGACTTTATTGTGATTATATATGTATATATTTGATGATACGTTATTGTCTATACTAATAAAAGCCTATGTGGTCGTCACACCCTCACACCATGATGCCCTCACACCGTAACAATCCATCACCAGGAGGCTGCATGCACAGTTCGTGGCGATGTCAGGGTCAGGTCCCAGCAGCTCTGCATGGTGACGCTGGAGGTGGGACCCCCAGCTCTGGCCTACCTCTTTGGAGCAACCCATCAGATGGGTGGGTGGGGCCTGCCTCTTTGGGGAGATCAATCACAGGGCTCCTGCACTGTGAGAGGACACAGGCCAGGCTGGGGACGCCCCCCGCCCCCCAAGTGCACAAATTTTGTGCTTTGGGCCTCTAATATGCACATAAAACTAAAATACTCAACACACCTAATATAGTTAGAAAAATAGCTTATTGTTTATACATGCTACTGAGAATTGTTAACCTAGTTTATTATAATTCAATTATACTAAAAGTAAGGCAAGAGATATTTAAGATTTCTTGTAGTAATCTCTTAAATCTTTAAGTGACCTCATGATGAAGTGGGGTAATATAGATGAGGAACAAATTATTTTATTTGATTTGAAGCATATTGGGTAAATGATCTGTGGTGTAGCTGGAGCCTTAAGGATATTGTTTGGCTCATGGCAATTTTCTTAGAAGGTGTTGTGCTTTTTCAATTGAGTAGCAAGAAAATTTATCAAATTCATATCCTGATTTCATCTGTCTTTCTCTAGGTCATAGATGTAGTACTTATCCAAAAATTAGGAAACACAGCCATACAATTTAAGCTAGGGTAGGTTATGTAAGTTAGACCATCCCTAATGAATGAAATAAAGTCGCTTTCAGCTATCTTCATATATATATAGAAGACTGTAATTTCCTCTTGTTGAGAATTTTCAGCATAGTCTGATTTTCCTATCAGACTTCCTGACAATACAGGTTGGAAGTGGAGTCTGGCTGAGAATTCTGCAGGTGATGCAATTAGGGGCGGGGGGGGGCACTGTGGAATCTTAGCAGAACTGCCAATTAGCACTTAAAAAAATTATTTGCTTCTGGTACAAAAACCAAAGGATGGAACATACATTTGGAAAAAGGCTGTTGTTACATTTGAGAATCTCATGTTTTTAGAACAAATGGAGATGTTTTGAAGCTCTCCGTGTTGGTCATAGTGTATATTATTTAATCAAGCCTATGATGTCCATTTGCATGGAATTCATTTAATGTCAAGGTGTGGTTCTGTTTATAGATTATTTTCAAAACTCTTTATGTGGGCTAACTATGATCTTAACCAATTATATGATACAAAATAGAACCTGTAATCACTTAAAGTAGTCACAGATATATCTTCTGAAATGCAAATTAACAATTTTGGTCCCTTTCGTTACATTCTCTCTCCTGAATACATATATTTTTCCTCTTCTCAAGAAAGCATTAAAAAGCTGAACCCATTCATGCTCCTAAAAATCTGGTATCCATGATACATTCAAATATAAAATTGAGGTTATGTAGTCCCTGGATGAATCAGTGACTGAAGTGTAGATCTAAAAGTCAGATATAAGGGCTCACCATTACTGGGTCTCATTTTGTTCTTTAGAGGGGATTTTGAGACTTTCACATAAGAGTCAGCTTTGACAACTTCTCCCAGAGGAAGGAGTTCACGGTAGCCTTTTCCACTCGTTGGAAACGTGCTAATGAGGTTAGGGTCATTGATTTGATCTCACCTGAGTGCAAGTACGCTTTGTTCTAGCTCTAGGATTCTAATGGCCTCCGCAGCCAAAGACAGCCGTTTATAAACGCGTGCTGCTGGTTGTACAGGAAACATGAGAGAGAGTTCACATTTATCAGAAAACACTGTCAATACTAAAACAAAACTCACTCAAACAACATGTCTACCTAGTGGTGGGTTGATGGTATTGTCTTCCTTCGGAAGCATGCGTAGTTTGTACACCTCCAAAGACAGACATAACTGCATGTAAAGCTTAAGTGATAATCCAGGACAAGCTCCTCCTCTCAAGCTCTTTAACACAATCATATCTTTCACCATATAAAGTAGTGTTCACTCTTGCCATATATGGAAATATGCAAGTGTTCTGGAGATTAGCATGTTAATATCTCTGTTAAGGGGGCCACCATTGAGACCACTACAGCCAGCATCAAAAAATTTTGAAAAAATCCAAGCATCCACATTGCAGTTCAGTTAACAGTTATGAAACCCTACTAAGCACCACCTTACATACTGTACAAATTCCCTCACACACCCCAATAAGAATTCAAAACTTACACACACAGACACACACACAGTAGCATTCACTTCTTGCAACTACATGTTGGAATGAAAGCAGAGCCTGTCAGACAGAGACAGATGGACAGGGAAGGAGAGACTGAGACAGAAGAAGGGAAGCAAAGGCTGTTTCTTGTCCCTCAGGCTGACACTCATCCTATATTATAAAGAGCTAATGTGCTAATTAGAATGAACAGCAGAATGTCGGTCCGGACAAAGCCAGGGCTGCAAGGGCTGGCCGAGGCTGCGAGGGTCTGTGAGGGCTGGCTGAGGCAGCCAGGGCTGCAAGGGCCGAGCCCCTTGCATAAATTTTGTGCATCAGGCCTCTAGTCCTATATAATAAAAGGTAATATGCAAATCAACCAAGCAGTGGAATGACCGGTTTCCATGACGCGCACTGACTGCCAGGGGGGAGATGCTCATTGCAGGAGCTTCCCCCTGGTGGCAGCACTAAGGATGCCTGACTGCGCCATCAGTTGGACATCCTCCGAGGGCTTCCAGGCTGAGGGACCCCCCCCCCAACCTGAGTGCACGATTTTTGTGCACTGGGCCTCTAGTTTAAAGGGCGCAGGCCAGGCAGAGGGACACCCCCCCCCCAAGTGCATGATTTTTGTGCACTGGACCTCTAGTTTATTATAAGCACAGGGTACAGATTATCTCAGTTATAGAGTGATACATACTTCAGAACTGTTTTGGTTTTTAAAAATGGAGACAGTATTAACCCATGTGGACAATATATGTATATGTGGGAATCCCATGGATTTGTGAGAAGAGTCTCCTTCACATATTAAATATCACAGCCTGGTCATTCATTAAACATGTTTTTGACAATTGGTTGTAAATCAAAGCAAGGACTATGAATCATCAATGTGGAAGCTAATGTTCTGGAAAGTAAAAAAAAAAAAAAAGTTTATTCATCCTGACTATAAGAACTATGTTCAGAAAAATGCAGTAGCTTCTCCTCCTCCTCCT